>JAVYJV010000081.1:0-302230 GCA_034509755.1 Anisodus tanguticus
ATTTGCTTAATATTTTTTTTAATGTTGTTTTGATTTGCTTGAAACTTTTTTTTCTTAATATTTTTTTTAGTATCATTTTCAAAGTTTATTCAAATTTAATTTTTTATAATTTTTCGTTTAAATTATCCTTAAAAATTCATTCTTACAAATTATCCTTTTTTTTCAAACTTTCATATAACTTAATTAACTTTTCTTGTGTAAAAAAGAAATTTAGCTTTTAAATTTTCCCTTATACAAATTTAATTTCATTTAAATTGAAAAAGCTTAACTTTTTGCATAATTTTTAAAATTTTTTTGATGTAGAAAAATTGCGATATGTTTTTTTAATTTAAGTTTCAAAAAATTTTAAGAAAAAAAGAAATAACTTCAACGCGTTCTACCCTTTAATAAAGTTGTTTTATGTTCCACTTTCACTTTTTTTGGAATTTAATATTAAGAAAATGAAAAAAGTTGTTTTTCAAACTAAAATAGATTTAATTTGTTGAAAAAGTTTTAGAATTTTTCTTTAAAAAAGAATATTTGATTTTTGGCCAAATAACTTTATTGTTTTTATCAATTTGTATCTTGTTTACAAATGTGTTTATTTTTTTAATTTTTTTTCATTTTATAAAAAACTCAATTAAAGTAATTTTATTTTTTTAAAAGAATAAAACTATTTTGATTAAAGCATTTAAAATTTTGCTCTAAATTTTTTTTAAGATTAAAGGGCAGTCTTGTGTAGAAAAAATTTTGGTTTTTAAAATTAAAAGTAATTATTTACAATCTAATTAAAATTTTCTTATTGTTTAAACATTTTTTTTGTTTTATTATCAAAACTTATGTTTAAGGATTTTAATAATAAACTTGGTATATTTGAGGAAACTCTAATATTTTAGTTTTATAAACAATATTTTAGATTCAAATAGGTCCTAAGGATTTAATTTTTTTTTAACTTTTTTTTTGTTTTGTTTAAATTTATCTAAAAATTAATACATTTTGATAGCAATAACTTATAACATTATCTTTGATTAAGAAAAAGTAATTAATTGTAAGAAAATTTAAGTAATATTGTTATATTGTAAAATCTAAAATAAATTTATAAATTTTTTGAATAAGTAACATTGTTAAATATAACATTATTCAAAATAAATAGCGTTGTTAAATATTTTGTTGAGAAGAAAGAAACATTTTCATGTATAATGAATATTGTTAAAAAGTATGAGTTATGTTGTGTATTATAAATTATGTTGTGTACTTTAAATTTTGTTAAACATTTAGAATATTGCTGAACAATTTAAATATTGTTATGTATTATAAATATTACTGAGCATTAAAAGTTTTATTGAAAGCTATAAATATTACTGAGCATTATAAATATTGTTAAGAACTATAAATATTGTTAAGATTAAATTTATTGTCAAAAAATTTTTGTCAAATATGAGTCAATAATTAGAATTTTTTTTGTGCATAAGAAAAAATTGTAAAGAATTAGATTAAGCATAAGAAATTAAAGTTGATTATCATTTTAAAAACCTTTTAAGTTTTTTTGAATATAAAATTCATTGTTTAATACATTAGCTAATGTTTATTATAAAAACATTGAATTATAAAAAATTGAATGAATATAATTAAAAATAATCGATTAAAAATTTTTGAATATAAATTGTCAAATTTAAATTCATAAAAATTCAAAATCATAAAAACTTTAATTCTTTATACAAATAAAAAAGTTTTAAAACATTTCAGTTTCATAAAATATTTTTGTTCATTAAGATGTAGAAAAGATTTTTACTTTCTTGAAGTTTTTATCAAAATGTCATAAACAACAATCAATTTTTAATTAAATTTTTTAAATTTATTTCTCTAACTTTGAATTAAAATTATATATTTTTATTGGCAAAATGATACAAAAAAAATTCAATCAACAAGTTTTATATAGAATTTAATTAAAGCGAAAAAAAAAAGAAAATTTCATTTGTTTTTTATATTTTTAACTGATAATTTCAACATTTAAAACAACAATTAGTTTAGAAACTTTATATTTTGCTTTTACATTTTATCATATAGTTAAGTTTTTAAATAACTCCTTTTCAAACTTTTTTTTTTTTATAAAATATCATTAGTTTTAGTACCTGTTGCATTAAGCAGGTGTACACTTGTTACTCATTAAAAAAAAGAAAAACTTTTTTAGTAAAATTTTCAAAAAGGGCTTTTCTTCGTACAGCCTTTTTCTTTATTTATCTATTAAATAAAAAAAAATCAACCTTCTAATTTAAGCTGGGCTAACTTTATTTTTTTTGTACTAAAAATTGTAAAAAGTTCTTAAATTATAATTTTTTAGTGTGCTACAAACCTCGGCTGCTGCTAGAACGCAGTAGATTTATATTTTATAATTTTAAATATTGTTTATTAAATTGATTTTAATTAAAGTTTTTTATTTAGTTTTGTTTTTTATGAAAAAAATTATCTTTGACAAACATTTTATTTTTGTCAAAACTTTGATACAATAATTAGGATTAAGTTTTTTTTTTGTTTTTTTTCTGTTTAACAAAATTTTGGATAACCATTCTAATATTTTTGGATATTTTTTTCTCATAGTAATATGTACAACATGCATTGATTTATTCAAATGAAAAAGTTTTATAAATTCAAATTGTTTTTTTTTTAAAAAAAAAATATTTTTTACTTTTTTTAATTGTTAAGACCAAAGAACCAAACTTTAAACTACTTAAACTTTTTATATTTTTGTTTTAGTTATTTATGCTTAATACATCATTTTAAATCTTTTCTTTTTTAAAATCTATTTCTTTTGAAAAAGTTAAAAATATGTTTAACCTTTAATTATTTAAATTTTTAAAACTTAAAAGAAACTTTTATTAGGAACACCCTATTTCCTCTATCTTCTTTAATTCCATCTCTGTTATTTTTGTGTTTACTTGTTAATTTTTCTTTCAAGTGTTATGACTCTAATTTTTATAAAGCTATTCTTTTATAATATCCTTTCTGTGTAAGTGTACTTTTTTTTAACATTTCTACTTTTTTTCTAAAAGTTTGACATAAAACTTGTTAAGTTTTTATGTAAATACATATAAGGAAGTTTAATTTTGTGTTTTAATCAAATTTAATTTTGCCAAAATCAGTGTATTTTAATTTTTTTTAAAGTGATTTAAGTGTTTTATAAATGTTTTTAATTTAAGAAACAAAAGAGTTTTTGAAAAAAATAATTTAAGTTTTTGACATTTAATGTTAAACAAATATCTTCAAATTTAAATTTTTTTAATTATAAATTTTATTGATTTGTATCAAAAAGTTAAATTTTATTCAAAAATTAAATTAAAGATAAAAAGCTTTTATAGTTTTTAATTTAGTTTTTACTACTTTATTTTTTTAGCAAAGGATGTAATGCACACACAAGTGCAAGTGTGTGATCAACGTGTTGCCCAGGCGATAATAAGGTTAATATTTAAAAAAAAATTTTTTTTTTTTCTTAAAGTTTTCTTATTAAGACTTCTTTTTTATATAAAATTCAAAAAACCTAAAATTTTGGCGCCTTTTTGTAATCTGTTGAACATTTTTTTTCTAAAGAAAATAAATTTTTCAACTTAAAACTAAAAGTCAAAATTTATCTTGTCTTGTTTTTCAAGTTTAGAAGTTTTATTTTTTTATAAATTTTATTGAAATTCATGATCAAAAATTGACCAAAAAAATTTAAACTTTTGAATTTAGGTTCTATTTTTATAAAATTAATGCTTATCAAAAAAATCCTTTCACTTTTAAAATTTATTTTATTTACTTTTTTATGCTGTTTTAAGAGCCTTGACCGGGTCATTTTTTTCTTCCTCATCCTACATGGTCAATCTAAGTTTATTTGTAGTTCCTTTAGTCCAATTTTATTATTTTTTATTTAGATTGTATTTTTAAAAGTGACCTTTATGAACTTTTAACTAATAAAAATCAAAGCATAGTTCTAATCTTTAAATTGCTCGAAGGTTATTCACTTTGGTTTTAAACAAGATCAAGATGAATTTAGTTGAAGAAAAAGATTTTGGTTATTCTTTTAAAAACTCAAAAAATTGAAAACCTCTTAAGCTACTTTATTATGAATAAAAAAATTCTTTGAAATTATTGAATTTATGTCAAACTTTTGTTTAAAAGTGTTTAATAATCAAAACAAAGTTTTTGAATAATCAATTTCTTGGTTTATTCAAAGAAATCTATTAGTTTTAATAATAAATTTCGATTTTAAAAAAAACTTAAGTAAAAAATTTCTATTTTTTAGTTTTATTAGAATTTATCAATTGATTTCATATTTCACGGTGTTTATTAAAATTCTCTTTAATTTAAGCTAATGATGATGCTTTTAAAATTCTAATTATAGTCAGCTAAAATGTGTTAATGGTATAAAATATTTTTAAGTTTAAAGTTAAAATAACTTTCTTTTTGTTAAAAGTTGCACGCGTATTTTCTTAAAGGAAGTTTAATTAAGAAGTTTTGTTATTTTTAACAAAAGGATTATTTATAATTTTACTAATAGGTAATCAATAGTAATTATTAATTGAATCTTAATGGTTGTTTTTGAAAAGATATTTAGTTAAAATATTTTTATTTTTTTTTTGAAAACTTTTATTTATGAAAAGCAGTTTTGTCTTTGGTTTGTTAATGAATTTTTTTATTCTCTAAAAAATGTAACAGCTTAGTTAGAGCCTTTTCAAAATAATAATCCTTTTTAAAATTTTAAGGTTAAAAACTTTTTTGATGATTTTAAGCTTCTGTATTTGGCTATTTTTAATTGTTTATGGAATTTTTTTTTTGTTTAGTCCATACATCTCATGCGAGTCAATTTATTTATTTTTTTTAATTTTTTGGTATTTAATTGTTTTTAATGTATAAGCATGAAAAATAATGAAAGGGAAAGGTCAATTTGGTTAAATTTTTTTTTTATTTTAAAGAGTATTTAAGACACAGCTGGTTATTATTTTTTTTTATGATCATTAAGAGCTTATAATCGAAAAGGAAGCATTTTCTTATTTTTATTAACACTTTCTTTTCTACCTTGATTTTAAATGGACAAAGTAGATATGAAAAAATGTTTTAATTTCAATCTTTATAAAAAATATTCAACTAATCAAAAAAAGTTTATTTCAGTTTTATTCAGTCTTTCAATGTTTAATAAACTTTTTTTTTTATTTTGTTACTTTTTTTAATTGAAACTCAATTTTATTTTTAGTAATGTTTTATCTTTGAACATTAGTAACCAATATTTTTTATTTAAAAATATTCAAAGAAAAAAAGTTTTAAATATTTTTCGACTGGACTTTACAAGTTTGTGAATTTCATTTTGTGAAAATGATTAATTTTGAAAAACTCTTTAATTAAGTTTTATTGTTTTCAATTCTATTTATATTATTTCAAATAATTAAGTTTTTGAACAATATTTTTGATTAAATCATTAGATTTTGTTTTTATTGAATTTTAATTTAATTAAATGGTGCTATTTGGTTTTTAATATCCCTGATCATTTTTTCAAAGTACTACTTGTTGACATTGTACAACTAATTTTCATTGAATTCTTTTTAAGTTAGGATAATGAAAGTTCTTAAAAGTTCAAAAATTTAAATTGGTTTTAAAAAAAAATTAAGCTTTTTCATGAAGGTAATTTCATCTTTTTTTTTCTGATTCATAATTTAAACATTTAAAAAATGACCTTAAATAAAATGAATGTTGGTGTTTTAGTAAATTATTAGCTTATAAAGTTTTCATTTAGTTCTTATTGTTTTTCATCTCATTATTGTGTTTATCAAAATCATTTTTTAAACAAAAAAAAAATTTAATTAATGATGAAGTTTGATTAGTCAACTGAAGGTTTTTAGTTAAATTTGAAAACTTTTCAAATAAAAAGCTTTAAATAAAAAAAAATTTTAATTGTAGATAAAGTGTAGAGAAAGTGGACTAAATTTTGTTTAAATCGATATGTAAAACTTGAATAAGCTAATTTTTAAAAGAAAAAAAAAATATTTAACCCTCATCCTCTATCTTCTTTTATAACTTTGTGGTTTATTTTGTCATTCTATTGTTTCATTTTAATGAAATAATTAACTTTTGAATTTACAAAAAAAAGGTAAATTGTATGAAAGTTTTTCAAAAATTGTTTATTTTAAATTTAGTGTTCAAAAAATTTTAATTTTCAAAAACAATAAATGTTTTATCAAGTGTTTAAAATCTTAACACATGATAAGTTTTATTGATAATTGGTGATGCTTTTATTAAATAAATTTCTAATGTACATTGTGAATCTAATTTTTAATTAAGGCAATTTATAAAAGTTCACTAAAAAACTTTTTTTAAAAAGCTTAATGTTTTTTTTAAAAAGTAATTATGTGAAGCTTTTTTTGGATACTACTGTTTATATTTTTGGAATTTTAAGAAAAAAAATTTATTAAAAGATCATATAAAAAGAGTTTCATTTTTTTGAAATACATTATTTTTTACTACTTTATTCATTAATTTACTTACTTTTTAATTTAAATTAATTAATTTAATTGTTAAGTTTTGATCTTTTTCTATTGATACTTTCAAACTAAAATTCATCTAAAAAAATTTTGTTTAATTATCAACTTTTAAATGATTTTTTAATAAAAAAAAACTTAATAGTTTAAGACAAATACTATATATTGGTGTTTAGAATTATATTTTTAAATAAGAAAATTAAAAATCAGACTTTGTATCTGTTTATTTTAATTGTATCAAAAATACCTTTTTTTCTTTATTTAAAATTATATTTTTACATCAAATTTACCATATAATCAATTTTTTTTTCTATTTTTTTTCATCAAAATTGCTTTTTAAAAATAAAACTTTTCAAATTATATCAAATTTTAGTTGTATCAAATTTAGTTTTATTTGAATCAATTTATATCCGATTTGATTATTTTAATCAATTTTTTTCTTTCAATTTAATTTGTTAAATAAAACTTTAATCAAATTATTTTTGATAAGAAGTTAAAATTAATTTAATCAAATTTGATGAAAATATTTAATCTAAAAAAAATCAATTCATTTTAAATTTAATTGATTTCAACTAAATAATTTAGTTTCAAACTTTTTGAAATTTTTTTTTATTCAAAACTTTCACTTTTTGATTATATTAAATATAAGAATAACAAAAAATTTGGTTTGTGAAAAGAAAATTAAAAAAACTATTGATGAAGTTTTAAGAGAAAGAATTGAAAACAAGTCATAAATAAATTTTTGAATAAGCATAAATCAAACTTTAATGTTTATAATTTAATTTTATGTTCAAAAATATATTGAAAAAAATTTGATCTAAATTTACTTTTGTCGTTTTGCATCTTGTTTAAATTTTAGTACGCGTTAATTGTTCTATTGCAAATATAGCTTATTTTTTATATTAAAAGATGTTTGAACCATTTTTTTAAAATAAAAATTTTAAGTTTCGATATATTTAAGAAAACTGCTTTTACAGATTTTTAGAACAAGAAATTATATTTTTGAATTTTTTTTTGAAAATCATCTTTGATTAAATTTTTAATTAAAACTGATTATACTTAAAAAAAGAAGAAAAGATTTTTTATTTAAATTGAAATTTTAATAATTTTTTCTTAAATTAACAAACAAATTAATTTAATTATACAACTTTTCAAAATTATACAACTGTTTACTCTTTTTATCAGAATTTTATTTTTAACTTTAATAATTAAAGTTTACTTAGATTTGGTGTTAAATTAGTTTAATATCACTTTTTTAATTTACATAATTAAGCTTAAATAAAAAGATAAATTAAAAAAAAAGTTTCCAAAACAATGCTGAATTAAACTTAATCATTAAAAACTTTTGTTCATTTTTAATAAAAAAATCTAGTGAAAGTAAAATCGTGTAATTGATGGTATTTGCTATTTTTTTTTTGTTTTTTAGTGACGGCTTTTTTAAACCGGCTTTAAATTGTGTTTGCACGTTTTGAACTTGTTTTAAAATGAATTGTATCAATTTTTTGTGCGTATATTGGCTTAAGAATTATTCTTATTCAAAGATTTTAAAAAAAAGAATAAACAAATTTTAATTTTTATAAACTTTTAATAAGAACAAATTTACTTTAAAAAACTACCTTGATTAAGTTTTTTGTTGATTAGATTTTTTTGAAACACTTTGTTTAGATTTTTTTTTGAACGTTTTGATTATACCTTTTTTTTTAATATTTTGATTAAGATTTTTTTTTAATATTTTGATTAAAGCTTTTTACACTATTTTTATTCAAACTTTTTTTATTATTTTTTTGATTAAGATTTTTGTTTTTAAACTTTTTTTTTCATTAAAACTTCAACTTTTAATCTAAACTATTATTTTTTGTTTTACAAATTCGAACATGTTTTAAAATTGTCTTGTTTAGATGTTTGATAAAACTTATTTTTAAGTTGAGATGTTTTATAAAAAACACAATAAAAAGAAATTAAAGTTGTTTTACTGTTCAATCTTAATAATTATTTTGACAAATTCTTGTCACAAATCTTTATTTAATGATTCATTTTTAATAAAATATACATCTATTTACGTTTATTAATTTACAAAAAATTTTCAATTTACTTTATTAATTAAGTTTTTTCTAACTTTAAATTTTTCAGTGTTAAGAGAAGTCTTAATATCTTATTATTTTGTAAATTTCTTGATTCTAATTTTCTATCAACTTCCTATTTTTTATAATATTAATTAATCTTTTCTTTACACAGAAATGCTAGTATTGTATTATCTTTTCATAATAACGTTCAGTCTGCAGTTGGGCAACAATGCGGCCTCAGCTCAAACTACAAAGTCAAATGAGGTAAGTGATTTGAATTTTTTTTTTACATAAAATTATTTATAACTAGCAGGTGTTTTTAATAAAAATTAAACTTTATGATTTTTACAGATGTTAATCTAAATAAAACTAGTTATTAAAATGTTCAACACTTTTGTGTTTTAAAAACTTTTTAACATTTTTTTAACATTTTTAAAACATGATACTTTTGTTTTATTTTAATTAATACTTCAAAGCTTTAGAATAATGAGAAATCTTTTAATAACTTTTCAGAAAAAACTTTTCTTTTTTTTTAAACTTTATTGAAAGACAATGACAAATATCAGCAAATAGTAACCTAAAAGTTTTTTTTAAAAAAAAAAATAAATTTTTAAATTTAGATTCGACTCTAAATTAAAACATAAAAACTTGATTTTTTTAATAGCTTTGATTAAATCTGTATTTCTTTTCTGTTTTTTTCTTAATTTTATAATTGAATATTTTTTTAAATATTTTTTTAAAACTATTTTATATTAAATTTTCACTTCTACTGTTTAAATTTAGGTTGAACTGTTGCTTAATAACTTTATGATTAAATAAATTAAGTTAATTTTTTTTTTTTTGAATATAAGCATATAGATTTTTATATCACAGTTTTAGAAGATGTTTTAGCTTTCGAGAACATCAATTCATTTCAAGTTATTTGAATAATTAATTGCCCTTGATATTTGATTAGATCGAATGCTTGTTATTAATAAAAAATTCTTAAGAAAGATAATTTTTATAAAGTTTGTTTTAATAAAAGATCTTTTTAAAAGATTAGTTTTTTCTTAATTTTTGTTACTTTCGTTTGATATCATCATGATAAATATTTTTCTTTATTTATTAAGAAAGGTTAATTTTCTTTCACAAAAAAAAATCTTTTAAATGATCAAATTGCTTTTTTCAGATTGTGATTTCATTATAACCAGCTAAGATTAGAAAAAGTTAATTTATAGTTTAAAAATCAGATCAAAGATTTGTTAAAAAATGAAGTTAAAAAAATTTTATCTTTTTTACACCTACAAACAATATCATTTGTTTTACACAATTTTTTTTTTCTTAAACATGTCTTAAAGTTTTTAATTAAATTATTTTGACTTTGAAAACCTGATTAAAGAATTTGAAATTAGGCTGAATATATTTGTCATTCAGTATCATCATTTTTTTTATAATTAAAAAACAATTAATATTTTAAACTGTTTGAAAACTTTTTAATAAAAAATAAGAAAATTTTTGTTTAACACGCAACTTTTTTTAAACATTATGATTTTCTGATCATTCATTTTAATTAATTGATAAATTTTTGAATAAAAATTTTTGATTGTTAGATAAATTCTTAGTAACAAATTCATATTCTTTTTAAACTTAAATTTCATTTGACCTTGTTTTTAATTTCATAAGAAAATCTTTTAAAATTCATAGCCTTGCTCGTAATTGTTTTTAATAAACTTTTTTTCTAAAATGAAAAAACATTATGTTTTCATTTTTTTGAAGAAAATTCTTTTAAAAAATTGATTTGTTATTTTAAAAACCTCGAAGTTTATTTTAAACTTTTTCAACAACTTATAACACGTAAACATCTTGATTTCTTATTCAAAAATTATCAAACTTTTCTTTTTTCAAAAATCTTTTAATAGTTTTTTAATTATAATTTTTTGAGAAAGATTTTATTGAAAAGGGTTGTTTAGTAAAATAGTTTATATTGCTAAAACTAGTTCAGAAGTTATAAATATGATTTTTTTAATAGATTATTTTCAATGATCATAAATTGAGTTTTTAATAATTAAAATTTTCAAACTCATCCACTATTTCCTTTTTCATGATTTTTAAATCTAATTTTATGAATCAACTTAAAATTTTTTTCAATTAATATTAAAAAGTTTAATTAAATCAATTTTATGATTAAAATTTTGAAGAACCATTTCAAAGATTCAAAAAAGAAATCAATTTAAACTCATTAAGATTTTGATAAACAAATATTAAAACTTAATATGTTTTCCTTAAAAAATTATTAAAAAATTTTTAAGTTAAATTAAATACTTTCTTTTTTGGAATTTTAATAAAAAAAAAGTCTGATTGTCTTTAATTTTGTACCACTTATTATTCTATTGTTAGTTTCAAGTTGTGGCAACTTAAAAATCAAGCAGCTAAATTCAAGTTTTTAACTCTTTATTTTTTGGAGTTTTTTTTTTATTTAGGTAATTACATCAGATTTTAATTGTCCATATCTAGTTCAACAGTTTACAGGAAAAAAAATTTTATTAGTAATCTAAAAATTCTTTTGTTATTAAATTAACAGTAGCCAGTTCATTATTAAAATTATCTCAAAACACTTCTTTTTTAAATTCTGTCTTTTAAATTCAATGTTTTTTTTTATTTTTAAAATTCTAATTTCAATTTTTCTTATTTCAATTTTATTTATTTTCATTTAAATTATTTTCTTCTTTTTTATTTGATTGTTTTCAGCTTTTTATTTATTTGCTATTTATTTTTTTCTAAACTTAAGATTTACATTTATTTTTTTAACTTAAGTTTTCTATTTATTTTTTTCTAAACTTAAGTTTTCTATTTATTTTTCTTTAAACTCAATTTTTCTATTTAACAATTTAAATTTTTCTATTTTAATTTCTCTAATTTTTATTTACTTTTTTTTTGTGAATTTTTATTTAGTTTTCTTTAATTTAAGCTTTTTTTATAAACGTTTTCAAACTTTTGTTTTTATTTGTTTTTTAATTCAACTAAATTAAGTATTCTTTTTTTAATTCAATTTTTCATTTAAAATAAATTTCTAATGTATTAAATGTTACAATTTAATTTTGAAAACTTTTTTTAAATGTTTCAATCTTTTTAAATTTTTCTTTATTGTTTAATCACTGTTAATTGGTATAAGAAAAAAAGTTACAAACTAATTTTAAACAATGAAAAGCATAAATATTTTACTTACTTCACATTTCATTAAATTAGTTATAAAACAAAAAAGTTTCTTAATTAATGAAAAAAGGGTTCTTAGAATATTTCATAACTTTGAAATTTTAATTTAAATTTATTCAAAACTTTAATCAACTTATTATCTTCTATTGAATTATTAATACAAATTTGTTATTCAAAATCTTTTGAATTAGCATAAATTGGAAAAAGTTGATAATTTTTAAATACATTAACTGTTATTACTAGCTTATACAGTTAATTTTTTTTTTTGTGTGTGAGTAGTGGTTAAGTGATTTTTTATTTCTGATTAAAGGTGTTCAAGATTAGATGACTAATTTTTAAAAATGAAAAAAAAAATTTTTTTTTTGATAGTTTTGTTAATGAATAGTTTCAATAAAGAAAAGATTAGGTTTAAATCTATATTTAGGATCAAGTTGATTTAAAATTCAAAATAAATTTTTCTTCTTTAAATATGATAATGAGTAGAAATAAATAATTAGCTAAAATTTTTTAACTTTTTGAATAATTCAATTTTCATTATTTAATTTTTCTTTAAGTAATAGAACTTTTAGAAAAAAAAAAGTTTGTTGAAGTTCATGATACTTATTTTTCAACTTAAAACAATTCTTTAAAAGCTATTTTTTAGGCTAATGAGACTAAAATTTTATAAAATTCAAACATAGATCTATATGCTTAGAAACAATTGTGAATAAAAATTTCTTGAATTAACAAAAATTTTTAAATTAGAGCGTTAATCAATGCTCATAAAATGAAGTTAGTTTTAAAGAAAAAAAGAATAGTAAAGACAATAATAAAAAGAGGGTTAAATTTTTTGATCTTTTATTGAATAAAAGTTAAATTTCACAAGTATCTTCATATCAAAACTAATTTGATTTAAAATAAAAATCCAAAAAATTTTTGTATCTTAATATTTTTGAATTGAAAAAAGTAAACTAAACTTTATAAGTTTACAACGAATCAATATATTTTTGAATTGAATTAGTTTAATAAACTTTTAATTGAAAATAAATTATCTACTATTTTAAAAATAATTTTGTTTAAATTGTCTTCTAATTTCTCAAAAAAAAATTCAATTAAATTAGTTTTTTAATAATTTTTTCAAATTCTTATTCATGTAATTTTTGTTTGTATTATCATTATTTATCATTTTATTTTGTTCTAGATTTTAATTAAAAATAATTTAGTTTAGGACACCATTGTTGAATAAAATCGTGATACTAAATTTAGTTCAAAAAAATTGTAAAAAAACTTTATAAGATGAACATTTGATTGTTTTTTTTTTTGACTAAAAAAACTATGTTTTGTTAAACTTTTATCTATTTAACTTTTTTAAACTATTTCTAAACTTTAAATACTATGTATAAATTAAAATAAACTTTTTAAGTTGAAATTTTAATAAAAGCTTTAGTAAGATTAATCAAAAAATTTAATCAAATAGTTTAGTCAAATAGTTTAATCAAAATACTTTACTTAAACTTTAAATGCTTAGTAAAATTTTTTTTTGATTTTTTTAAACACGTATTTTATTAAGTTAAAAATAATTTTTAACTTAAGCCAATTTTAATAAAAAATTATTAAGTCAAATTTAAAAATGTTCTATTTTTTAAATAGTTTAAACTAATAAGCTCACAAAAATTTTTTACTTTTTAAAGTATAAATAATGAGGTTTATCTTTTGTTTAAATTATACCGTTTATTAAATTAACGTTAAATTACATTTATTTGAAAATATTTGATCAAACTTAATTGTATCAACTTTTTTTAAAAATAAATTAATTTTAAAATAGCTCTTTAATCAATATGTTTTTATTAACTGTTATGAAACTCTTTTTGTCAAAATCAATCCTTTTTTAATATTCAAATCAATATTCATTTTTGTTTTTTCAATTATAAAATAATTTATCATTTTACAAATTAGTCAATATCATAAGTTATGAATCAACTTTGAACTATTAGATTATTCAAAAGTTCTGTTTTTGTCTTTTAAATTGTTTAATAATTTATCAATTTTGCTTTTCAAATCATCAATACAGTTTCATTATTTAATTATCATTATTTCATATAATTGTCTAATGATTCATCAATATAGTTCTATAATTGTCAAATAATCAATACTATTTTAAAATTGTTCAATAATTATAATTGTTACTTATTGTTTTAATGAATTTAATTTAACGGTTTAATTATTTTTTCTTATATTTTTCTAATTGACTTCTATTTATAAAACTTTCTTCAAACAAAAATAAGAAACAAATTTTTTTGAACGTAAATTTTTAAATTTTATTAAAAACTTTAAGAAATTGTTCATCTGAAAATTCCTTTGTTAATGAATTTTGAATTTTTTAAAAGAATTAATAAAAGGAACAAAATAGATAAAAAAAATAGGGTTTTTCTTCCCGGTGTTTATTTGCCCTGATTCTCAAAGTTTTTTTTAAGACACCTGTTTTACTCAATTCCTGATACATCGCGTGTTCATCAGTCCATGAGCTTATTGTTTGTTTGTGTATTTATAAAAACTGTTTAGTAATAGATGGAGAACTCATTCAGTAGAATTAGTTTTTAATTCTTTATGAATTCATTGATCTTGAAATCTTTTATTTGGAATTTGTTCTTTTTTTTTCTTCTTTTTATTGCGTATTTCAAATGATAAAACTATTTTTCAAGAAAAAATAGTTTTTCACTTAAATTATTTTACTATTCAAAACTCGATGATTTTTTTTTTCATTCTTTGCTTTCGGTTACTTGTGTCCAAAAAATCTAAAACCCCTATTCTTTTAAAAAAAACAGTTTCAAATTATAAAATGCTTAACCTTTTTTTTTTTTGAATAACTTTTGAAATAATTTTAAAAAGTTTATTGTTGATAGCATATTTAATTAATTTTAAATGCTTTTTGTTTAATCTAATTTACAATCTACTTTTTCTCTAAAAAATAAAAAATTCAATAAAAACAAATTTTTGATACCTAAATTGGTTGAATTACAGATAAAGTTATATAATTTTTACAAGCTTATCTAATTTTGTTTCTTATTAATGCTATAGATAAATACAATCAAATTTTAAAGAAGCTTGAAAAAACTTAATTAAAAATTTTAGTAAAAATGCTTTTAATCAAATCACGTTTCTTGAAATTATTGAAATGCATTAAACTATTGAAAAACAGTAAACCACTTGAAACTAATAAAATTATTGAAGTTTTTAAACTTTTTTTATTAAGAATTTTTTTATTGCGTGTATTTCTTAAGAGTTTTTTAAAAAACTTTTTTAAATTAGTTTGAATTTTGATCATTTTTTTATCAAATTTAGTCGATAAAACTTTCTAATTTCAAAAGGAAGTATTTCAAATAAATGTTCTTAATACTAAAGTTCATTTTTTTTTTAAAGTTTATTCAAGATAAAATCAAAAATGAAACGTTTAATGGTTTGATTAAATAATTTTTTGTATATTGATTCATATATGATTTTAAATAAAATTCAAATTTTTGAAGAAAAATTCTTAGACATTTTTTATTGACTTGATATATTTAATTTGAAACTTAATTAAGATATTTTTAAAAAAAAGTTTTAATTAACACAAAACTCAAACATTTTCAAATTAAGACATTTTTGAATTGAGTTTTTGTTATGAACTTATTTTTAACTTTAAAAAAAAGCTTTTTCATTAAATTAGAACTAAAACCAGAAATTTTTGTTTGAAATAAAATTTTTAATTATTTTCAATTAAAAATTTTAAGACTTGAATTTTGAAGTTTCCAAATTTAAACTTTTTAATTTTTGTTCTAATTTTTTTCATATGTATTGATTAAGTGAAACTGATATAATAAATATTTTGACAAATGATTGAAAAATTTTTTGGGTTGTGTTTAGAATTTATGCAAAATCTTTTTACATATTTTATTAACTTGATTAGTTTCATATAAATTATAAAATTAATTAATTTTCAAAACTATTTAAATTAAAAAATCAAAAATATATAGTTTTAACGGTTCGTTACTTATACACAAACATTCTAAGAATTTTAATAATAAAAAAAAAAAACTTTAAGCTAAAATTATCATTAAAGAATCATTGTGTTAAAAATAAGTGAACTAACACTTATTATAACCAATATATCTCAAATGATTGTAACTTTACATCATTCTACATTTTGAAATTTCAATTATTTTTGAATTTTTATTTGTAACTAAAATTAACTTTTATTAAACAAAATAAAGAATAAGGTGAGATTTTTTTTAAACAGTTGTCTAGTTTTAAAGAACAAAAAAAATTTTTTTTTTGTTAAAAAAACACAGTAAATGAGTTTGAATAAGAAAAAAATTTTGTAAAATTTAGACAAAAAGAGTTATAAAGTTATTAAAAAAATTGAAAATAAAAACTATTCTTATAAATATCATAATTAAGATAAAAAGATGATAGATTAATTTTAAACAATTTGTTTTTTTTTAATTTCAATTCAGTTAATAGAATAATGTGAAATAATTCATCTTTAATTTGAAAAAAAAGAATTAAGTTAATTATCTAAATGTTTCTATTTTAAGTATTCAAAAACTTGACAATTAAAACAACTGTTATTTTAGAAAAAAAACTTTAAATCTTTTTGTGAGCTTTATCATAAAACAACTCTATTATAAAATGACACAATTAATGTCATTTTATTTTTAAATTAACATCAGATAAAAGTTATATATTTTTATTAAATTTTTTAGCAAAAAACTTTCTCTTTTTGATTTCATTTTGATATTTTCAAAAATAATTTGTTTTCATTAAAATTTCAAATATTAACTTTAAATATTAACTTTAAATTTTCTTTTCTAAAATACCTATTAAAGTTATTTAAAAAAGTAAAACTCTAACAAAAAAGAAGCAATGAGATTACATTTTTTTTAACTTAACTAAAAGGTTAAAGGATTATCTGTTAAAAAAAGAATTTAAAAAGATAATCAATTATAAATAGATACTTTAAAGCTTACTTTAGAAAAAAATCATTTTCTTTAAACATAGTCCTAATAGCTTTTTTCTAAATAAAACTGTATTTGTTGATAGGCTGGTCTTTATTTTTTTTTGTTTTTAAAATTGATGTACAATCAAACTCTTTTTTTTTTAAATATTTACGAAATTTTTTTCAAATTAATGCTAATAACATAAAAATTATATTTAAAGATAATTTTATTTTTATAAAAGGAAAGTTTAATTTTATAGCACCACGATAAATTTAAAAATATCATTCTATTTTTAATAAAAGATTGAAACATGCTTAATTTTAAATCTAATTATTTTGATCAATTACATATTTGTTTTCATTACGATGAAAAATATTCTTAAACTTTTTTTGATAAAATAATTAAGGATTTGAATTATTTTTTGACTTTTTTTTTATTTCCTTTTTCAATTTCTCACTTTAATTTTTATTTTAGTTTTTCTATCTACTCAAGTTTTTCATTTTAACTATACTCTAATTCAGTTTTTCATTTTTTTGTTTTTAGCTTGAATATTTTCTAAAATAATATGTTTTGATTTTATTTTCTTTATAAAAATTTAATTTTTCTTGATTTTCTATTTTAATATTTTTTTTTTGATTTTATTTATTGATACTTTTTTTCGAATTTCAAATTCAATATTTTTTCATTCATCTAAACTATTTTTGTTTAATTCTTAATTTTTTTATCACAATTCTTTTTTCTTTTTATTTACACTTTTCAATAGCGCATGTCTATAAAAATAGAAAATGAATTTTCTAGTTTTCAATTAGTAAAATCTAATAAAAGTAGTTGTATTAAGTTATACTTTTAATTTTAGGAAACAGACAGTTTTCTATTTTTAGTTAAATGTGACCACAGTAAATTATTTTGACCTAAATTTTTATTTTTGTGAATTTAATCAAGAAGATTTTTTTCTTTTAAATAACAGTATACTTAAATGTAAATTTAATAATTTAGAAAAAAAAATTTAAATTAAAAATCAATTAATTTAGGATTCTTGATAAAAAAATTGATGTTTCATAATTTGTAAGCTTTTATTTATCAGTAACTTTTTAAATTGTTTTTTAAAAATTTTATTTAATTTTATCTTTAAATTAATAGTTCTTAAAAAAGAAAATTAACTAAATTTTTTTAGTCAAATTTTTTAAGCGTTTCTTGTTGATTACGTTTTTAATTTATAATTCTATTTCAATAATTAGTCTTATTTTTTTTTTAAACTTTTTTTCTGTTAATTTGAAATTTTGTTCAAAAGCTTAAGAAAATTATTTTTATTGATAATTTAATTTAGTTAAAAATTTAGCAATAAAAGTTAAACCTTCAAAACATAATAAAGCTTTTTGATCAAATATAATGTTGTTTTTATAAATTTCAACAAAGTATTATGAACAGATCACCTGTTGATGTTCTCCTATCATTAATCTCAATTGTTTTTTCTTTTCTTAATCTATTTTTTTTTAAATGTTTTAATGTTTTTAAAAAAAAAAGAAAAAAAAGATGATTTTGTCTCTACACAAGTTAGATAGCTAAAAATAAATCCGTATTTTTTAGTACTGAACTTAATTATAAACATTTTTTGAAACTTTTGTACTTGATTTAAGAATTAACTCGCTCTTAATTTCTTTATTGTCAGCTTCTATCTATTTATTTAAAGATATTTAAAAAACAACAATTTTTCTTTTAAAAAACATAAAATCACTCTAAACTAAAAAAAACTGAAACATATTATGAGAAAAAAAAATAATTAAAACTAATAGATTGCAAAAAGAAACAATTAAATATTGAAATCAATACATAAAGTTTTTTAAAATAATTTTTCTTCTAAATAATATACTTCAAGATTATTTTATGTAAACACAAAGTATAATTGTAATATTTAGATTATCATTAGCTTGAACAATTTAGAAGATTTTTTTTTTTGAAGTTTGAAATGAAAAGTTCAATTTGAACATAAAGTTTAAAATTTTTAAGTTTAGTAAATGATTGTTTTAAAAAGATCTTTTTGTAACAAGTCAAAAAGAAAATTTTAAAGTAACATTAATAAATTGAAACCAAATTCAAAGTCCATATAATAACAACTATAAAAAAGCTTTTTATTTAATTAATAAAATAAATAATACTGGCTATTGAATAATATTGTCTTAAATTACATTAAAAAAGATAAATTTTTCAAACTTTATTTTCATTAATTTCACTTAAATTTAAAAATTGAGGTCAATATTTAAGAAGAAGGTTGATATAAAATTGATTTCAAATGGATGTCACATTTTCTCGGTGTGGTATCAAAAAAAAAAGTTTACAAAAATTAAAATCCATTACAATATTTAAAAATAAATTATTCTTTCAGAAATAATTAAGAAAAATTTTATTCTAGATTTGTTATTAAGTATAATTTATTTGAACAAAGTTTTTCATGTTTCATTATTGTCTCTTAAAATACCAACTTTTATTTTTTCCTAGTTTGTTAAAATAAATTTTTTGATTTAACAAGATTATTTTGAACATTTTATCTACTTAATCACATTTAATTCTATTTGACATTTTAATAAAACTAATTTATTTTATTTTTTTATAGATTCATAAACAAATGAACAAAAATGATCTTAGGAGAGTTTTCCAGGTAGAATCGCATGATTTAGGTAAGTTTTTATAATTTTTATTTTCAAAAAAATAAATCTTGTTACAATTTATAGATATTTTTATCTAAAAAGAATTTCTCTTAAAAACACAAAACTTAAAAAAAAAAGATTGATAAAGCTTTATTCAATTTGAATTTTTTTTAAGTGAATTTAAATTTAATAAAAAAATAAACTTGTATTAATTGAAAAAAAATAAGGTCAGTTAAATACTACCATTTGGTTTGAATTAAAATTAATTAGTACTAATTAATTACGTTTTTACTTTATTTAAAGTAATAAATTTATTTTTGTAAAAAAATAATGCTTTTCATTTGGTATACATTTTTTGGAGTTAAAATTGGTTTTATTTGTTACTTTTTTTAATAATTTGAGATAAAATTAAGACTTTTTCTGTCATTATTATAATTCAATTTTCATTGAGTAATAAATCTATTTTTTTGGAATAGCTAAACATGAACTAATCTTAAAACATTTTATACAATTCAATTATAGTTTCAAAAACTCAGAAACAGTCAGATCGAAATTTAGAAATAGCCAGATCAAAAATTAGAAAAAGTCAAATGAAAATTCAAAAATAGTTAAATGAGAATTGAAAATAAAAATAAAATGTTTAGATAAAGGGGTATGTTCAAAAATTATTAAAAATTAATTAGTTTAAAAGACAAAAAATTTCATTAAAAAAACTAATTCGAATTAAAAAACTGATCTTTCTAATCAAATTAATTCAACTAATTTATAAAGTGGAAGTGAATAAATATAAATTTTAAAAACTTCCAAAATAATCTTTACTTTAAATAACTTAGAAACTTTTAAGTTCTAATTGCGACTAAAATATTTTTGTTTAATAAATTTGTTAAAATCAATGTTTTTGAATGAAAGTATTGCTTAATTTATTAAAATTAACTATTTTTTCCTGTTCTCATTTTATTATATCAAAAGATATTATTTTTGTTTTTCTTATAAAAGTCATTTGTGTATAAATAAAATAATTAATAAGATATTTCTTTAATCATTTATCTTTGATATAAGTTTAAAAACTATTTTGCTTATTTTTACTATTTGAAGTCAATTAAATTTTAAAACTTATTGAAAATTTTAATTACTATTCTTAAAATTTTTTTACTTTTTTAGAAAAAGCTTAATCAACTAAAAACTTAAATCTTATCAAAAAATCTAATTTAATTTTTTTTTTATGGATCTTTATATTAAATTTGAATCTATTTGTACGCATAAAAAATTGAACTAATTTGAAAAAAACAATCAATCGTTATTAAATCAAGTTTTTATAATTATTTTTTAGAAAACTGTTTTAATTAATGTTTGTTTATTTAAAATAATTTTGTTTTTAGAATAACATTAAATAGATTTAAGTTTTATTTTTGAGTAAACATTTTCTTTAAATTTTTTTTATGTACTTCAAAAATGTTATTTACAATTGTATTTTAAAGTTGTCAAAAATTTATTGTTAGTTTTCAAAATTTGATGCTTAAAGATTTTTTAAAAAAAAATTAATTTAATTAGTTTGCCCTGACTAAATTCAAATTTAATTAGCACTAATTTTTTTTAAGAAACTTTCATTTAAAGTTAATTTGAATTTTTTTATTTAAAAACCTTTATTTTATTCAAATTTTCTTAAGAATTTTATGCAATTTTACTTATTTTATATTCATATAAACTTTCTTCAATTTAAAGAAAATTTAATAAACCTTAAACTTTGATTTGATAATTTCTTTTGAATTTAAAAATTTTAAACTATAAGTTAATTGAAGAAATTATTTAATTTTTTTTTAATTCTTTATAAATGAATTTAATTTGAATGAAAATCTTTAAAATAAATTTAAAAACAAAAGTTAACAATTTTTTTGAAATCTTTTTCAAACCAACTAAAAATTGTTGATATTTTTCTTAGAACTTTGAAAAAGATTATAAAAATTAATCAAAAAGAAACTTATTATTTTTTATTTTAGATTGAGGGTTATAAAGGCTTAAACTTAATAGTCGTGCTTATCAAATTACCAGAACATTTTAACTTGTTGCTTTATTTTTATACTTTTTATTTAAAAAACTGCGCGCGTTCATATAAGTAAATAACATTTTAAGTATTAATTTAAATTTAGTTTTTTTTATGAACATTGATTACTTCATTTTTAAATTTAATTGAAAAATAAATTTTTATAATTGTTTAATGTAGTGAGAAATTTTTGTCATTAAACAGATACTAAATTCAAATAGTTATTGAATTAGAAAACTTTTACATTTAAAAATAAATGTTTTTGAAATAAATCTATTCAAGAACTTAAAGAAAAATTGTTGAAAATTAGTCTTTTAAATTAAAACAAGTATTCAAAATGATCATTCTTTAATGAAAAAATAATTCAATTTTTAATTAATAACAAGTTTTTGATTATTAAAAATTCTTTTTTTGTTTATCAACTATTTCGTAATTTTTAATTTTAATAATTAAGACATTTGAAAAACTTTTCACAATTTTTATGCTGAATGAATAAAAAATCAATTTTAAGAGTTGATAATAAATTTTTAAGAGCAATTTTATTTTAATTTTTTAATTTTAATGTAAAATTAGTGATTTTAATCTTTTGATTTCTTGATAAATTTAATTAATTTTGTAAATATTTTATAGTTCCTGAATACCATGTTGTATTACCAAAGCTAATGAATGGAAGAACGAAAAGATCAATCGATGAAGAAACTAAACCAAATAAGCCGCTTAAATTTCCTCCAAAAGCAAAAGAAAAGACTGTTCATTTAAAAGTTTTTGGAAAAGCAATGAAACTAAATTTAAAACCTAATGACAACTTTAATGAAAGATTAAATCAAATGAAAGTTTTATTAGCTGAAAGTGGTAAAAATGGAAAACTTAAATATATTGAGGAAAAATTAAGCAAGGTAAATATAAATTTTTTTATTTTCTTAAAACTCTATTTTAAAGAAGTGATCAACAGTTTTAAAATAAATTTAAAAAATAAGAATATATCCATATAATTTAAAATGATAATAAATATCTAAACTTTATAAAAATTTAAATCATTAAAACTAAAAACTTTAGTTTTTCTGAATATTAAAAAGTAGAACTAATAGTTTAAAATAATTTTGTTAAAAACAAATTGAAAATATATATCTGAGCTAAAAAAATCTTTAACAAAACTAAAAATTTTTTTATTAATTTTGATAAATTTGATGAATATAACTAATATGATGAAAATAGTTAATAGAATAAATATAACTAATTGAATAAATATAATTGATTGAATTAATTAAACTAGTTAAGTAAATTTAGTTAATTAATAGGTTTAATTTGTTGAATAGGTTTAAAAAATAAGTTGTATAAAAATAGGTACAAACAGTTTATAATAAATTACTTAATTTAAAAAGTTTTTATGAATTTAAATTTCTCTTTAATTTTTATATTTTTGAATTTATTCATGAGACTTTATTAATTTTGAAAGAAAATTCAAAAAAAAAATGTTTTTTTTATAAAAATGAAAAATTTTAAAAAGAGAAACCTTATTACGCACGAGTTCTTATTGAATAATCGTGAATACGTGTATAAGAACGTGTTTTAGAAAGAACATTTATAATACTTTTTTTAGTTAATAAATAATTTTTTAAATTTTTTGCTAGTTATCTAGATGTTTGAATTACTTTTTTGAATAAGAGTTTTCTTTATGAAGAGTAAGATTTTTTGATTGATAATAGTTTTAAAAATTAATTGTAGTTTTTGAAGATTAAAAATTATTTTTTTATGGTTTACATTAAAATATTTACCGAAATGTGAACAATAAAAAGATTCAAATTTTTCTTTTAAAAAAATTCAAAAATTATTTTAATTAAAAAACTCATTAAACAGGTTAAAAAATCATAAAAATTTACTTTTTATGATTGAAAAATCTTATTAATTTTTAAACTAAAATTTTTAAGTTTTCAAGTAATCTAAATTTGATGAATTATTTTAAGATAAAAATGATGAGGGGATGAATTTTAAATTTTCAGGTTTTTTTTTAAAATAAATTAGTTTTCAAACTGAATCGATTTTGATTAGTTTTTAGTTTTAATAAAATAGCAAGTTTTATATTTATTTTTATTTAAAAAGTTAATATTAAATAATTTTCATTAAATTGATGAAAATCTATTAGAATATTTCCTGCTTATCTTTTGTTTTTTAATAAGTCTACAAATTCACACTCATAAATAACTTTAATATACTTAAAATATAAACATACAAACTATTGAAAATTTTTCAGCAATAGATCGATTAAATCTTTTGATTATTCATAAATTTAAACTTTCTTTTTTACTAAAATTTAATTAAATTTTTAGGAATTTTTGAAATTAGTTTTTTTAAATAAAAATTTATCACAATAATAAACAAGTTTATAAGTAAAATTAAGCCATGCGATAACTAAATCTTAAAGACACTAAAATTAATTTTAGAGAGAAAATAAAAGAGATTAAGTATTTTAATTCTCATAATTTTGAAACTTTATCTAGTTAAAATTTCCATTTAAATTTTTGCTTATTTAAAATATTGTGTAGGTTTATTCAGAAAATTTTCAAATACTTTTTTACACTTTCTACTTATCAAAAATTCTTCAAATTAGCTTATTATCAAATTAAAGAATTTTTTTTTAAAAGTTTTAATTTATACAAATAACAATTTTCTGAACAAAATTTTTTTTTCTTTAGAATGATGACTTGGGTCATACTTATCATGATGACTCAAATTTAGCTGCTGTATTATTAAGCCATAATCTTCATGGCAATATACAAATGGATGGTACAATAGGATCAGATTATGTAATAAAACCTCTTCCATCTAATGTTGAATTAAGTGGAGTTCATTTAGAAGAAATAAGTGGACGTGATGATGATGAAATGTTTTTGGATGAAGATGATATTGGTAGCTTAAGTCAACAATCTAGTTTAAATCCAAGTAAAATTTCACCTAGTCGAAAGCCAATAAGAATAGATAGTTTAAAAAATAATAAAACATTTATTTCATTAGAAAAGAGTGATAAAATAGATAATCGTCTTATGGTTAATACTGACGAAAAATCTTCAATAGAACATAATAACGAAAAACAACGTCATTTAAAAAAATTAAATGAGCTTGAACGTAGAAAAAAATTAGAACGTAGTGCACATATTGTATATAAAAAATGGAAAGAACCAAAAGAAACTCATTCAGACTTCATTGAATTAGAACCTGGTAGCCATGGTTTTCATGGGCATTTTGTACCTAATTCTAACTGGACTTTGATGCATCAACTTCCATTAAAAAAAGAAATATTAAAAAGGATTCAATTTAAAAACTCTACTTCATTTAATTCAAATCAAAAAGTTCATTTTGATGAAAGTTTATATGATGAACTAGATTCTGCTCAAACTTTCAACTCTTTAAGATATTCTGATTTGCATCGACGTTCAAAAAGACAAGCTCCTGATACAGTTTGGCCTGAAGTTTTATTAGTTGTAGATTATGATTCATATTTATTACATGGAGCTAATTCTAGGGATGTCAAGCGATACTTTATAAGTTTCTGGAATGGTGTAGATTTACGTTATAAATTACTCAGTCATCCTACAATAAGAATTAGTTTAGCTGGAATGATTGTTGCAAAAGTAAGTTTTTCAATCTAAATATTTTTCATTGTTGTTTTAAGTTATGCAAGCAATACTAATCAATTTAAAAAAAAACTGAGCTTTGCATTGTATTAAAATTATTACTCATTAAGTTTTTTAAAATTTTTTTTCATTTCTTGATTATCTTAATTTTAAAAACTTTTAATTTTAAATCAAAAAGAAGAACCTTTTGTTATTGGTACTTTATAAATTTAAAAGAGTAAAGTGTGAAATTAGGCTGAGCTTTGTCGAATTAAAAATGAAGCTTTTGTTATAAATTTAGTTTAATTTTCACAATAATTTTATTCATTTAAAACCTTGACATTCAAAATATTTCTTTGAGATCAAGTTAATTGAAAAATTATTCATAACAAAAACTTTTTCGAATAAGTTTTTTGCTAAGAATTATTTTTAATTAATCTTATGCATAATTAACAAAACTCAAATTACTTTGGAATTTTAATTAATGTTCTTAATTTTCAGGATCGAGATGCAACTCCTTATTTAGAAAGAAACAGATTAAGAGCACCAAATGCTGATGCTGTCGATGCAGCTGGCGCTTTAACTGATATGGGCAAATATTTATACAGAGAAGATCGTTTACCAACTTACGATTTAGCTGTTGTTATAACTAAATTAGATATGTGCCGACGTCGATATGAAGGAGGCCGTTGTAATAGAGGTACAGCTGGTTTTGCATATGTTGGAGGTGCATGCGTTGTAAATAAACGTTTAGAAAAAGTGAATTCTGTAGCCATAATTGAAGATTCGGGTGGTTTCAGTGGAATTATTGTTGCAGCTCATGAAGTAGGCCATTTATTGGGTTGTGTTCATGATGGTTCTCCTCCTCCTAGCTATTTAGGTGGACCAGGAGCGACTAGATGTCCATGGGAAGATGGTTTTATTATGTCAGATTTAAGACACACAGAAAGAGGTTTCAGATGGTCTTCTTGTTCTACAGAACAGTTTAAACATTTCTTAAATGGAGAAACATCAACATGTCTTTATAATTATCCTCATGAAAACCAACTGTTGCCAAGAGTTTTGCCTGGAACAATGTTAACTCTTGATGAACAATGTAAAAGAGATAGAGGAACTAATGCTTGTTTTGTAAGTTTTTGTTTAAATAAAAAAAGATTCAAGTTTCTAATTAAAAATTTCACAAAATTAATTTGAATTTTATGAATTTATAGAAAGACGCAAGGGTTTGTGCTCAACTATTTTGTTTTGATTCAGCATCAGGTTATTGCGTGTCTTATCGCCCTGCTGCTGAAGGATCACCCTGTGGAGATGGCCAGGTATTTTAAAATTTAATTTTAAAATTTAACATTCAGACAAATTTTAACTATAATAATTTAAATATTGATAATTTTATTAAATAGAGTTTGAGTGGTTCTCAAAGTATAAATATAACATGAACTTCCTGATCCATAAATTTAAATTAAACTGCTTTGAAATTGAATAAATTTAAAGAAAATCAGGAAATAAATTTAAGAAATAAAAGTTTTTTTTCTTATAGCTTGCTATAAAATTTTTTTTTTGTTTGCTATTAAACTAATGAAGAATTAAAATTGCTTTTTGATTAAAAAACTTAAAATACTTTAACTAGCTTTGATTTTCAACTGAAAATTTTAAATTTAAATTAATTAAAAATAACTTAAAAGCTCAAGCATTCAATAAAAAGTAGTAAAGATTTTGAAATTTTTAGAAACTAATGCTCAAATGTAGTTCGGTTAGTTGAACAAATACTTTGTTATCAAGTTTTTTTTTTGTTATTATACATAGTGAATCCAATAAGTAATTTTTTTTTTAAAAGCTAAACTTCTTTATTAAATTAAGAAAATCAATATTCAGAAGTAATTTAAATTTATTAAACAAAAAAAAATCAAAAACCCAAAACTTTTAACAACGAATATTTGATTTTGCATATTAAATTATGTTTTTTTTAAAACAGTAAATTGAGTTTTAATTTTTGCTGAAATGAACTGAAAATTGAATAAACTTTATTACTTATTGATCAATTATAGACTAAAAAATTTTTTTTAACTTTTAAGGGATTATAAAAATAAACTAAAAGACTTTAGCATAAAATAGAAATAAATTAGTATAATAACATTAATATTATTCTTGGCTTAAAGCTAAATTTAAATTATTCAGCTTTAAACTCAAGTTTTGTTTACTTAATTGCTATAATTATTAAGTATTTTAAACACAAAATTCAAAAAAAAACTTTTTTTTAAATAAAATTCAACACAAAAATCTCTAAAAATAATTTTTAAATAAAATTTTTTTTTCATAAGGTTTGTCGCAATGGTAAATGTGTAGCTGAATTGGAAAATATTATACCTGATTATACCCATGTAACACAAACAATAAGTAGATCTCCACTTAATAGATCTGATACAACAACAAATAATTTAATTTATAATAATCCAAATCATGGTAATTCTATAAAACCTAGATCAAGTAGAACTAAAAATCGTTCAAGAAGAAATAGAAGAATAAGTTCAACAACAAGTAGTACAACACCGTCAACTACTGCTTCAACAGATGCACATTATGAATCTAGATCTGATTATAATTCTGAGAATGAAAATCATGTTTCTCGTAATGGAATCAATTGTGTAGATCAAGTAGAAAAAATGGCAGGTTCCTTAAGTTGTATGCAATTTTTAGAAAAATTTTCACATCGCTATTGTAATCATGATTATATTAAAAGAAATTGCTGTGCTTCACACGCTATCGTTTGTGGAGGTTCATCAAATGAAGATTAATTTGACTAAACTTTTAGAAGTCTGAAGAACAAATGATACTTGATTTTAAAATAAATTTTAAAAATTATATCAACTACTAATATAAAAAAAATTAGTTAGCATTAATTAAAAAAAAACTGTTTAAGTAAAATTGAAAGCGTTTTAAAAAGATATTAAGCTTTAAAGAATATTTATATCAATTTTATTTAGTATAATATATTCAATAATATATTTAATATATTGAAAAAAAATGATCTTTTCAATTTTAGAAAATCAGTTTACATCTTTTTTTTTAGAAGAAAAATTTCAAAATAAAATTGAAAGAATAGTTTTTATATAAGGGAATTGACTCCAATTTGACTATTAAACTTTTTTTCAAAAAATTTTAAACTGGTCAACTTAAAATATGTCACAATCTTAAAGAGAAATTTTTAAAAGGATTAAAGCTTTTAAAAATTTTAAAATAAATTTTTAAGCTAGGGAATTAATTAAAAATATTGAAATCAAGATAAAATGCTTATTTAGTAATAATTTTTATAGTTTTGAAAGCTTAACATTAAAAATTATTTTAATATTTTTATACTTTATTGAATAAATCAAATATGAAAAAAATTGAATAATGAAATTTCATAAAAATATTTCTAGTTTTATAATTAAAAAGATAATCAAGTTAAAATTAAGTTTCAAATTCTTCAAAAACTAATTAAAAGCAAATTATTAGCTCGAATAGAGTTTGATACAGCTTTTAATAGAGAAATATAATTTAATGATTGTGATTGCCATTTTTGTATAATTTTTTTTTATAAAAAAAATCAAGTTATTATTTTTGTTGTGTTTAGTAATTAATATAGTTTTAAATAATTTTTCAAGTTGTATTTATTTATTTTACTAGTTCTTTACCGTTGTTTTATCTGTTATAATTAATTAATTATGTTATTTTAATAATAGTAAAAACATATTTTTTTAATCTTTCATCTTCACATCTTTAAAAAAACTTTTCAAGAAAACTTTTTGTAATTTCAGAAAAATATTTCTTTTTTTCAAAAAAAATTTATCATCCAATACATGATTTTTTTCTCAAAAATAAAAAAATTTTTATCACCATTAAGAAACGTTGGCAAAAATAAAAAAAAAACTTTAATTTATCAATTTAAAGAATTGTAAAGACTTAAGGTATATTTTTTTATTAAATTGTTTGAATAATGATTTGCCAATTTTTGTCTTTCAAAATAATTTTGTAAACATTAAAAATTTAAGTTTAAAATTACTTCAATAATTTAAATTAAAGTCAATAGATCAAAGCTATTTAGAAACTAATTTTTCTACAATATAAAGGAATCATCTTATAAAATTTTTTTTTTGGTTTATCATTTATAGTTTAGATTTGCTAACTTTTCAAGAAGAAAAAATAAAAAAACTTCATCATTTATTGACATTTAACATAATGTTAGCAAAAAAAATTACGTTAAAACAAAACAATTTTCAAAAAAAAAGAAATTTGATTATTTTTTCAAATTTATTCATTAAAACCAGATTATTTATTTTTTAAAAATCTTTTGATACAATATAATTTCAAAATTTCAAATAAAATTAATTTGTTTACATTTAAAAATATAAAAATATATATAAAACATTTATTATAAACAATAAAATCATTATTTCTAAATACTTTTATGATAGCTATTGTATCAAAACCAAATTTTTCCAAAAAAAAAAATTTTCAAATACTTTCTTTAAAACATCATTTAAAACACAAGAATTTTTTTTACATTTGGCTTGTTTAAATCAATACAAGTGTAACTGTAAATTAATTGTAAATAAAATCAAAATAGCAATTTTTAAACTTAAACTTTTTTCTTTATTTTTAAATATTCAAAAATTCATTTCAGACAAGTATCAATACTATTTGTTATAAAACATTATTTATAACTTTATACTTGATTAATTTAATTTTGATATTTAAATCTTATTAAAATTATTAATTACCATTAATTGATTCGTTTTTTGTTAATTTTTTTTTTTTTTTTTACAGATTTTTTCTTAAAAAAACCATGTGGGGTTTTACTTTCTCTTATTGTTATTATTTCATTATCATTATTTTTTATATCAGTTACAATTACTTGGTTCACTAGAATACTTTGCTTTTTCCAAAATTCTAATGGTGGTGACCATCTCTTAATATTTTTTTGCTTAGATTGTAATATAGCTGTGCTTATTTGTTTAAAATTACTTATTTGATTTTTATTATCTTCTTTTTTTAAATCATTTATTTCACACTTGTCTAACTTATTTGAATCGTTGACTTTTTGATTATTTAATAATTGATTCACATTCAAAGAAGGTATACTGGTAACTAAATTATTTGTAATTGGTTTTAAATCTTGATTACAATTTATATTTTTTATTATTGGTGACTTGATTTTCTTTATTGTCGTTTCTGTTGTTTTTGTGTTTATTGAATCATTAGTTTTCAATAATGGCATTATTTGAGGACTTTGAGTTTTATTTTTCATTATTGGTTTAGTTAAATCAATACTCTTTTTAATATTATTTGAAATTAAGTTTGATGTTAAATTTTTACTTGCAATGTTATTACAAGAATTATTCATTAAACTTCCAATCATACTTGTTGAATTTAAAGTTGAATTAATATTTGTTAAGTTATTTATAAGATTATTTGTATAACTTGAGGAAAAACTTATTGAAACACTTGAATTATTTAACGTAGTTTTAGGCAGGTTTATTGAGCTTTTTGTAGTTGGATTAACGCTTTTTATAAAATTTAAAGTATTTTCTGTATTTGATATTGAATCATCATGATGACCATTACTAAAACTTTTAGAATTCAAACTAGTCGGTTTGATAGATGGTAAAGAAACTTTGTTTATTAATAAATTTTGTTGATTTATAGTTGGCACGTTTACAATTGTGAATTGAGCTTTAGATTGAATTGAATTTGTAAGCTGTTTATTATTTACTAGTTGATTAAAATTATTTGTAATTGTTGAATTTGTATTATTAATAATTGGCTTAGGTATAGCTGGTTGTTCTTTAACTTCTTGTTCTTTTTTTGGTAAATTTAATTTATCATTAAATCTAATCGGTTGACTTATAAATGATTTGTCACACAAAGTTTTAGTTTTATTTAAATTAACGACTGGAATAATTTCTAATTTACAATCATTTTTGTTTTCATTCAGTTTATTTGATTCAGTTTTAGTTGCTATATTTTCTTTTGTGAAATTTTCTGTTTTATTTTCTTTTATTTCTATTTTTGATTTAGTTATACTAATTTCATTTTTATTGGAGTTTGTATCTATAACCAAAGCTTCAGGTAAAATTTTTTCATTACTTTCTTTATTTTCAATTTCTTCTTTTTCATTTTTTTTAATATTTTTAACATTAGAATTAATTTCAACATTGTTTTCTGAAGGTAATTTAATTTCTAATTCTTTAATTTCAATTTTTACTTCTTTTTTATCTAATTTATCTTTTTTTATTTCTTCTTTTAATGGATCTTCTATTTGTATTTCTTTTAAACTACGATTTTCTACTTGGCTTTCATTTAAATCAGTATTTTCTATTGTGTCATCAGATTTACTTGAACTATTAGAATTCTCATTATCAACAATATCTTTATTTAAAGATTTAATTTTTTCATCTTCTAATGATAATCTATTACTTGTTTTTTTATTTCTTGATAGACTTTTATTTAAATTTTCATTTTTATTACTTTGTTCGAATTCTTGAATAAGCCTTTTATCAATTATATTTCCTATTGGCTCCCATGTATTATCTTTATCACTCCAACCTTTCCATTTTACAAGATATTCAATTTGCCCTCTTTGTTTACGCTTTTTTAAAAGCTTTTCTGCAGCATAAACACCATCTCCTAATTCACTTAGCTTTTGTTTTTTATCTTTTTGCTTACGATTCATTTTTGAAAATAACTTTTTTTTTCATTGAAAAAATTAATTAATTAAAAAATAAAAATATTTTAATTAAAAAACATAGGAAATATTTAAACCTTTTAAAATAAATAAAAGCTTTGAGAACAATTTTAGTTTTAAATTGTTTTTTTAACAAATGTTCTTTGTCGTTTAAAAAATATGGCTCTATGGCCCTTTTATGCGCATGTTCATTTTGAAATAAAATTTTATTCAAAAATTTTTTTTGTTACCCTAAGAATACATCATCTCAATAGAGAGCGCTAGTTTTCAATAGAGTCAAAAGTTTTGAAACTAAAACTTTTCAGATGGAATTTTTTTTTTTTTTTATATGTTTACATTTAAAACAAACATTTTTATTTTTAATTAAAAAAAATTAAACAGTTTTTAAATTATTTTATTTGATAAACACTTAGTATAAAATTTAATATTTCTAAATAATCATTTAAAAAAAAGCTTTTAACTTTAAATTAAAATAGAGTTCTTCAAAACTTAAACAATGAATAATGGTTCTACTTCTGGTAAAGAAACTATTTCAGATAAATTTTTTTTCTTTTTATCAAAATAATCTTCTTCTAAACCTTTATGAACAGATATCCCTTCTGGTGTATAATTATTCATTAATTTTTCTAAAACAAATTTATCTGGTTTTTTAAATCTTTTCAATATTAATGATGAAGTAACGACTGAAACTGATGAAGCAGCCATTGCTGCAGAAGCCATCCAAGGTTTCAAATAAAAACCAAATGGTATAAATAAACCAGCAGCTAATGGTATACCAATAACGTTGTAAATACAAGCAAATAAAAAGTTATATCTTATTCTTTGAACAGTTTCTTTTGATAATTTTAAGGCAGCAACAACATCTAGTAAATCATTCTAAATAAATATGAAGTTTATAAATTTTTTGAACAAAATAAAAAAATTTTTACTTACTTTGACTAAAACAATATCGGCTGCTTCAACAGCAACATCACTTCCATTAGCAATTGCAATCCCAACATTAGCTTGAGCTAAAGCTGGACTATCATTTATACCATCTCCTACCATTGCTATTATATTTTCTTTTAACGTTACACTTCTAGAAAAAAAATTTTTTTTGAAAAATTTAGATTTTTCATCAATCAATCTAAATATTCCTTTTTTTCTTGGTTGATTAAAATTTCTTTTATTGACTAGTTGTAGTTGGCGTATTTTCTTAACTTTGTGAGATGGTAAAACTTCTGCGTAAACATTAGTAATTCCAACTTGCTTAGCTACAGCTGTTGCAGTTTTTACATTATCCCCTGTTAATAAAATTACATCTAAGCCCATATTTTTTAAAGTGAAAACGGTTAATTTTGCTTCTGGTTTTATTTCATCTAAAACAGAAATTGAGCAACAAATAATTCCATTTATTGCAAATAAAACTGATGTAGAACCTAATTCTTCTTGAGAACTAAGAACTTTATCCATTTCTTCATTTATTGTTAAACCATTTTTTATTATCCAATTTCTATTACCTATTATTACATTATATTTTTTTTCTTCTTTAATTAAATTAAGAAAATTTTTTTTTATAATCACATTTGGGTCATCATTAAATAAAGAAACATTTTGTACTTTGTCATTATTTTCGATACTAAAAAAAGCATCAATTTCATCTTGCTTCTTTGAATCTTTAGACTCAGATATGATTTTTTCAATAAACTCTATTACTACATTATCAGTTTCAAAATCTTTAAAAATATTTTTACTATCTATTTTTTCTGAAAAATCATTGCAGTAATTATCAATATTTGATTCAATATTAGAAATTTTACCATATAAACCAAAGCCAGGAACATTAGTAAAACTTTCAATGTTAGCCCATCCTAAAGGTACTTGATCTTTTGAATTTTTTGCGTCTAGTTTAAATATATTTTTAACAAATTTACATATAGCGTTTGCTATTGGATGTTCTGAACAAGTTTCGGCTGTTCCAAGTAAAAATAACAAACATTTTAAAGTTTTTCTCAACTCATTTAAATTTGGTTTATTTTCAAATAATTCATCAATAAATATTGATATTTTAGACACAGATGGTTTACCATAAGTTAATGTTCCTGTTTTATCAAAAACTACAGTTTTAGTTTTATGAGCAATTTCTAAAGTGTCAGATCCTTTAATTAAAATACCATTTTGAGCTCCAACACCTGTTCCAACCATAACTGCTGTTGGTGTTGCTAATCCTAAAGCACATGGACAAGCAATAGCTAAAACAGATAAAGCACATTGAAAAGCAAAGCCTAAAATTATTTCTAATTTTGAGAATAATTTTTCATCATGTACTATAAATAAATGATGAACTGTTTCATAATAAAAAGATCCATAAATTGACCAAGAAAATAGTGTTGAAAAAGCTAAACTTAAAACAATAGGTACAAAATATGCAGCTAGTTTATCTGCTAATTTTTGAATAGATGTCTTGTTAGTTTGAGCATCTTCAACTAAACGTATAATTTGAGACAAAGTTGTATTTTTTCCAACTTGTAAAGCTAAAATAATTAAAAGGCCATTTTGATTAATTGATCCACTAATCACCAAGCTATTATTTTTTTTAACAACTGGTAAACTTTCTCCTGTTATTAAAGATTCATCAACCATAGAATTTCCAAAAACAACACGACCATCAACAGGTATTTTTGATCCTGGTAAAACTTTAAGATAATCTCCTTTTTCAACAAGTTTAACATTAACTTGTTTTTCACTTAAAATTTTATTCTCATTTGAATCCCATTCAATAATGAAGGCATCTGAAGGTTGTAAACCTATTAATTTTGTTAAAGCTTCACTTGTTTTACCTTTAGCTATATGTTCTAACCATCTACCTAATGAAACAAATATTAAGAGCATTGGAGGTGTTTCAAAAAAAACATGCGGGCTATGTTTAGAATTAGAATACATAAACCAACTCAAAACAATGACTGAATAAGTATAAGCAATGGTTGTTGTTAACATAATTAAAAGGTCCATATTTGCAATACCATGTCTTATTGCGTTGAAGGACTCTTTGTAAAAATAGCGACCTCCAATAAATTGAACAGGTGTAACTAAAATAAATAATAATAAATTATGTAGATTTATTCCTGGTAAAACACAACAAGATTCTTTTGAACTTTCATCAGCTATGTACATAAAATACATCATAACCATCATAGAAGGTAAACCAAATAATAAATTGAAAAAAAATGAGTTTCTCCATTTTCTGACTTCTTTTTTTTGGCTTAAATGGGATTGATTGATAGAATTCCAATGATCATCTAAAGGAAAAGCAGTAAAACCTAGATCATTTATTTTATCTATAATTTTTCTAATACTAATTTCATTTGTATAATAACTTATTTTTGCTTTATTTGTAGTAAGAGCTATTTTTATTTGTTTGACACCTTGAAAATTTTTAAGACTAGATTCAATTGTATAAACACATGACGCACAAGTCATTCCTTGAATTCCAATTTCAATTGTTTCTTCATCATTTGAAGCATTACAATTTTTAATGAGCTTTGTTTTAAAACCTAAATCTTCAATACAATTAATGATTTCATGATTATTGGTATAATCTCTATTATATTTTATTTCAGCTTTATGACTTATTAAAGAAATTGAACAAGAATGAACACCATTGATTTTGCAGATATTTTTCTCAATTGTGTCTACACAAGAGGTACAAGTCATTCCTTCTATATTAATAGTACATATATATAATTCATCATTGTTTTTTTTTGTTGATAACTTTTTTTCTTCTAAATTGGTCATTTCATAATTTTTGTCTTTTGGCTTTTTTGATGAAAAAAAAATATATCAAATTTTAATATCTATATATTTAAAAATATTTTTTTCAATAAAAGTATTTTTTAGCTTGAGAATGTTTGGGTACTTGATCAAAATTAAATGAGTTGCTTCGTTTTTTTTAAAATATTTATCTATACGAATATTTCTTTTATATAAATACTTTGATAAATTTTATCTTATCATCTGAATTGACCTAAATAACAAAACACAAATTATATAATTGAAATTAATTTAAAAAACTTCAATTTTAAATAAATTTGATTGGTATTTATGATTTAAAGATATTCACTATTTAGAGTGAAAATAATTTTTTACTAATTTTCAGCTAATTTTTAACTAAATTTTAATTATTAACTAATAAGAACTTTAAAGAAATATTTAAGCACAAGAAAATTTTCAATAAGAAAAATTGAGTTATCACTAATGATCATCACTTTTAAGAGAACACTTTCAAATTTATTTAAGAACTTTGAAATATAAACAAAAATAAGTTTCATCTAACATAAATAATATTTGATCTAAACTAAACAAACTTTCAAAAAGCTATTTTTTAGAATAATTAAAATTGGAAAAATTGAAAAATAAGTTTCATAAATTATTTATTTTATGATTGTTTAAAATACATCATAAAACAAATAATTTTTTATAAAACAAATAATTTAAATAAAAGAATTTTAAATTAAAAATAATTTAAACAAAAGTTTTTCAAATTACCTTTCATATATTTAAATCAATAAGTTTAAATTTTTCAAGTTTATTAAACGTATGAGATTTACTTTTATAGAAGAATAAGTTTAAATCATTAATATAAATCATTAATTTAATTTATAAATGATTAGCTAGCAATAAAATTAATTAGATGTTAAATTAAATGTTTAAATAATCATTTGAATAACCAATTCAATATAAATTCAAGAAGCTTGATTTTTTTTAATAGATAATTATTTTTTTAAATTATTTGATCCATCATTAAAACTTTTTATTTAAACTTTTAATTAATAACATAGATATTTAATTTTTTATTAGAACTAATTAAATGCCAACAGATGGTCATTTAACTCTAAAGCATAATTTTTTTAATAAAAAAAGAAAATTTATTTTGAAACGAAGTTTTTTAAAATCCTTGGTTTTTTAAGAAACTTTTTTCTTTTCCTGTTTTTAAGAAAAAAATTTCAAATTAAATCAACTTTTTGGTTATTACACAAGAATAAATAATTAATTAAAGAAAAAAATATTAAATTCGATTTATCAACATAATTATTAGAAAGCGTTGAAGCGAGATAAATTAGTTTAAGTTAATAAATAGAAAATGTTTTCAAAAAAATTTAAAACTGAAAATTAAAATATTTTGAAAGATTTATTTTGGAAAAAAATTTCAACTGGTTATAATATATAGAATTTAGAAAAAAAAAAACATTTAAGCTTATTATAAGATTTATTTAAACAAAAAACACTCTATAAATAGCTTAAGCTATTTTTAGGCGAATTTAAAGAATTATTTAATTTAAAATTTTCTTACTTAGTAGATTGTATTCTTTTTTTAATTACTATTATAAACTTGATCAAATTAATTTCCTCCTTTTATTTTTAATTTAGCTTGAAATTATTTAGTCTATTTATTTTAAACTGAGAGTTATTTAGTTTTCTGTAAAAAGAGTATTGAAACAATAAACTTAAATTGAAAATTTTTTTTATAATTAATTGTTATAGTTATTAATTTAGTTTTAATTAGGACTTATATAAATTTCAACCCCTTATATTTATTTATTAATTATAAATACATCAGTTAATTAGAAGTTACAGTTTTTTAAATTGTATGAAATAATCCTTTCATTAAAAAAAAAATTTTATTGTGGTTTAGAGAAATTGTGTTGATTTATTACTCAAGGTTTTATAAAAATTTAATAGTCTCACTATAAATTAATCATAGCCACAATTTTGAATGGTTTGGCAATTTTGTCATAATTTTTATCTAAAACAAAAGCCTTCAATTTTTGTCATTTAGTTTTTTTTTAATTTTGAATAATTAAACTTAACCAATATTTTTTGGTTAAATTAAAATTAATTTAAAAAAAATAGAGTTTTTGTCGAAAAAAAGTTTTATCTGTTTTTTTGTTTACTAAAAATTCCCGCCAATTAAATTTTTTTTCTAAAATTCAGATTTAGTATTTCAGAAACTTATTCACTTTTACATTTCAAAATTGTTTACTTTAATTAAATCTTTTACGCATTCAAATTATCTCAATCATAACAGGCATTTTAAAAAATTTCAAGTTTAAAGACGAATTTTCAAATCGATAAAGTTTATTTATTTAAAAAATGTAAAAAAATACAACGTTTGTAAAAAAATGTTTTATGTTTATTTAAAAAATACATGACAAAAAACTGAAATCAGTTCAAAATTGATAAGAAAAACTAATTAAAAAAAAAAAGAAATTACGAAAGAAATGAAAACTTTAAAAATGGAAATTTTTTTTCAATAAATTAATAAAAAAAGTTAGCAGTAAGAGACTATTGAACATTTTTTTTCTTTAAGACCACCTACCAACACATTTAAACCATATTTGTTGATCAAATTATTGGGAGCACTAAAAAATTTTAAAATTTTAATTATTAGAAATTCATTTTTTCATTTTAAAAGATACTTACAGACTTGCAATAAGATAAAGTACATTAGAAAACATTGTTTTTTCTAAAGTTGGGCTTGTTAAAATTTTACAAACAGCTTCCTGTAAACACTTTCCTTCTTTAAAATGAAAAATATTCAAAGGTTGGTTTAATAAATTTTTTTGTAAATCATTTGAATCTGTATCGTTTAAGCTATAATAATTCAAACTATTAAAACTTTTTTCTTTATATCCATCATTATTAAAGAAGAAATTTAAAATCATATCTAATAAACTTGATTTATTACCAACACTATAATAATACGAATCAATTATCCTTTTCAAGTTTTTTCCATTACGAGTCTTAAATTGCTCAAAATTGAATAAATTTTGAATTTCTTTGTAAATATCAATTGGTAAGGTAAAATTGAATTCACATTGTTTTTGTAGCTCTATTAACTGTTTATAATAATTTTTATCTTCTTTAATTAATTCTTTACTAGTTTCATTCATTTTATTTATTGATTCTATTATTTCAGCTAATTTAATTAAGCACTCAGCATTTTCATCAATACCATTATTTACATTGGATTTATCTTTTGGTATTGATCTTCTTCTTCTACCTAAAGCTGCAGCTGCTGCCCCTCCACTTGATATTGCAGATATTGTTGGTACCATAGATGCCATCAACATTGAAAAAGGTACAACACCTAATAAGAAACCAGCTAATCCACTTTGCCAATTACCCATACTATGGTGGTATTTTAAATCATAATGATTTTTGTTATCATAAAATTTTGGTTCTAAATGATGTACCATTGGATTTGTTGCATATGCTTGTGCTGGTGGTATGTTATTTGTTAAGCCACTAGGTAAACCACCCATTTGGAATTTGTTATTCATTTGATGTATTTTATTATCTAAATTATAAAAATTTGAGTCTAAAGAATTTATTTTATTATTTAATGTACCTTTTAATGAACTTGGAATTTTAGAGTTTCCAGATGTTAATTTATTCAATGAATAATCAAATGGTGAATTGAATTTATCAAACAACATACCATTTAATTGATTTGATGAAAAACCTGGATTTGGATAGTTGTTGAAATATGAATTTGGTTTCTTTTTTATAAATGGATAATAAGGGCTTGTAAATGCATTAGGTTTACCAAAAAATGAATTAGAATATGGATGGAAACTTGTTGATAAATCATCGTCTATTTCTGATTTTTGGTTACTTAAGTTTATTTTAAAATTTTCATTTGATAAATAAGAATCCATTTCAAAGTTTTGTTTATCAGGTATAGAATTTTTTAGTTTTTCATAAATTTTGTGATGTTTGTAATTATCTGGATAACTTTTCCATACTGTTTTTTTAATTGATTTTTTAGGTTTATATATGTTTTTTTCTATTTTTGAGTATTTTTCTTCTGAATCATCTACATCATTTTTCATTAACTTGTTAATTGAACTTTTCTCATAATTAACTAATCTATTAATTTCATTTACATCACTATTACTTAACTTTTTTGTTGATGGTTGTGTACTATGAGTTGGTTGATCTGAATAATCATTATCATTATTGTTTGTTGAGTTTGTTGTACTATCGTTTTCATTTGAATCATTTTCGTTTTTCTCTTGTTCGTTTGATGAATTATTTTGATCCGTTTGATTATCATTTTGATCTGTATCAACTAAGTGGTTAGATTTTGAATCAATTTTTTGATCTGATAAATTCTCATTATTCTGATTATCTATTTGCAAATCAATTTGTTGATCTATTTGATCTGGTTGTTCTATTTGATGTTCTGAGAAATCAAATTTTTGATTATTTTTAAAATTTTTTTTTTGTAAATACTTTTCATTTAAGTTTGATTTTGTTTTTAATTTAGTTTTACTATTTTTTACATTTAATTGTTCATTTGTTTTATCAATAATCTTATCAAAATCATTTACTTCACTGATCTCTTCATCAATTTTGTCAAACGTATCTTTATTTTTATCAGTAACTAATTGTTTATCTTGTTCATTTAATAATTCTTCTTTACTTGTATCAACATTTTCTTCTAAATCTAAATTTGGTTTTAAAATTTCATTTTCTGGATCAAAACTATTTTTAGTTGCAATTAAATTATTTCTCATGTTTTGTTGATTATTTAAAACATCATTTATTAATCTCTTACCATAGAAATTAGTTGGATAATGATAACTTTGTTTAATTGTGTAACGTTGATTATTTGATTGTTTATTATTAGAATTATCTTGATCTGTTGAATCTTTTTGTTTTTTCATTTTACTATCTTTTATTGATTGAAGGCTATTTTCAACTAATAAATCTGCGTTTGAGTTTTTATTTTTATAAACTTTGCGAATTGATAAGTTTCGTTTTGCACTTAAGTTCTCATTTTTAGAACCTATTTCTTGATTTAATTTATCTGCTTTCAAATTTGATTCTAAATTTTTTAATTGATTTTTTTGTTGAATTAATCTGATTGGTTTAAAACGATTTTTATTTTTAACTTTTTTAGCTTCATTTTTTTTTTCTAAACTTTTGAAAAAATCTTGACTATCAAAAATATTTTGATTCTTAAAATTCTCTAAAAACTGTTTATCATTGAATAAACTTGTTGAATTACTTGTTGTATTAATTTCTTTGTTTTTTAATGTTTGATTCAAATTAACAAATTGATTATCTTCATATTCAGAATTTTGATCAGATGCTTCAGATATAGTTTCTGTAGAACCAAAATTATTATAAAAATTATTATGCCTATTGTTTAAGAATGTAGTTAAGAAATCATTTGGTTTAAAACCAAAGTTTTGACCATTTATAGATTTAACGGTTTCATCCAAATTTTTTTTTGGTTTGAAATCTTCATTACTAGTTATATTTGAATTGATAAAATCTGAAAGTATATTTGTATTATTTAGTTTTAATAAATTAAATAAATCTTGATGATGATTTATATTTTGAAAGTTTTTCAAAGGATGTTCAGACCAATTTTCATTATAATTTTTACTAAAATTGATCAGTCTATTTATAGTTTCATACTCTTTGTCATTTTTTTGATGATTTTTCAAATTATTTAAATCTGTTGTATTTCTTTCGTCTGAAATATTTGTTTTTTGAGTCATTGAATTTAATAACTTCAATTCAGATGCATTATTTTTTATTTCTTTCACATCTTCATCAGAACTACCGCCAAATATATTCGCTAAACTTGATAATGCAATTCTTTTTGTTAAAACATTATTATTTTGCTTATCATCAAAATATAAAACACTTGAATTTTCCAAATTTGTTTCTTGACTTAACTGATCATCATTTTTTTTATCAAAATTTTCATTTATTATATCTTGAGTTATTGGTGAATAATGTTGAAACTTATTCAAATTAATAAAATTTTTTAAAAATAAATCACGATTTTCATCATTATTTATATCTTTAAACATTGAATTATCATTTCTATCATTAAAGTTATCATTTTTTAACATAAAGTTTTGATTAGAATTTAATTCATTTAGGTTTGCTTGATTAGTTGATACAAATAAACTACACAAAAACACAACTAACCAATTTCTTAAATAAAAATTATGATAAAAGTTTTTTAACATTTTTACATCTAAAATTTGAGTAAAAAAAAAAAATTTGACTAAAATTTATTTGAATAGTTTAAGTTCAAATGTCATGGAAAAAATAACCAACATTTTCGATCATTTTTTGAACTTGAATAAATTTTTTTTTCCTCTTTTTCTAAATACTTGTTCCCTGTTTCAAAAACGTTTTTGAAGTTTAAAAAAAATTTAAACAAGATGGTTTCAATCTAATTAATTTGACACTAAACAAAATTGGTCTATTAACTGTATTGTATTCAATTTAAATAATGAAAAAAATCCCAATCACAAATACGTAAATAAAATTTAATTGTTGATTTATTAAACTTCTTTTATAAAATGTTTCGAAAAAAAAAAATTCCTGGATGGAAGATTAAAATTCTTTTATCAAACTAAAGCAGTTAAGATTTATTAGTTTTTTTTCAATGAAAATCAGAAGTTTTTTTAAAAATACTTAATTTTCAGCAATTGTTTGTTTCGAAACTTAAAATAGTAAGTTAAATTGAAAGAAAAGATTTTTTTGGTTAAAACTAAAAAAAAATGATAAAATGTAGGTGAACTCTAAGAGAAAATTATTTTTATTCAATTTCCAAGGCGTTGGCTTAATCAAAAAAAAAAAAGGAAAAATTTGAATCACCTAAAACTAATTGAGTAAATTGTATTTGTTGAATTGTCAAAAGATTTAAAAATTAATTAAGTTTATAAAGAAAAGATTAAAGATGCGTTAAGTAAATGAAAATTGTCATTTTATGATAAATTGTTGAATAAAAATTATTTAAGATGTTTTTGATGATTTTTTTTTTACCGAAAAATTGTTCATCAAAAAAACTTTTTACCGAAAAACCTATTCAACGAAAAAATATTCATCAAAAAAAAAGTACTCAAAATAGCTTATTAAAAACAATATAGAGTTTAAAAATAATAAATTCAAGTTCAAAAATTTTTTTTATGAAAAAGTTTTTTTTCTATTTTTTTAACATGTTTATTAAAAAACTTGGTTTTAACTTTACATTTTACAATAATTTTATAATTATGCTATAATAAAAAATTATTTTGCTGAAAAAATAATTCGTATAGTACAGTTTTAAGTTTGAAACAATATATAAAAATTAAAAGAACTTAATTAACAATTTAACTTGAAAAAAAAATAACGATTGATATATTAATAATTTATCAAAATAAATTGAATAGATTTTCGATACAAGTTTTACATCGGCATTGCATTTCTCCCAAAATAACTCATCATTATTTCAACACCCTAAAAAAATTGGTTTTTAGTTTAAATTTAAAAAATTTAATTTTTAACTTACAATTGATTTAATTTTATCCGCAACATCGTCCAGTCCTTGAACAAATTCTGGAAACGTTCCTTGCATTTTTAAGAATAAATATAAAACAAGAATAATTAATGTAATAGTGACAAAGAAAAATATAAAGTTGGCTAATATTGTAATTCCTAAAATATCAAAAACTTTTGAAATAACACTTAAGATTATTGCGTGTAATAAAAATATTAAAGGCGCTCCAACAACTGCAAATATATTTTTAGCATTATTATTATCTTTGTACTTTTCAAACTCTTCTGATAATTCTTTTTCTAATTTTTCTAAAAATGGTTTTGAAAAATCTTCACCTCCAAATTTTTTAAATTCGTAAAAACAGTTCAATGATCTTTTATAAATTTCATTATGCTTGGCTTCTAAATATTTAGGGTTAATATAAGGTCTTTTACTACCACAAACGTCTTCCATTTCTTGTATATAAGATGCTCTTGCAGAAGATAAAGCAATAAAGTTATTAGCTTCAGAAGTTGCTTCCATAATAGATTTTGGCTCAGGTATTTCATTACTTTTAAATGTATTGAAATAAACTTTGAAATATTCAATTAACTGATTACCAGTAACTTGAGAACCTGCAATTTCTTTAATTGGTATGTTTTTAATATCAAATAAACTAGGAACAAATAGTCTTAAATGTTCTACAAATTCTTCATCAATATCACTGATACGACCATCAAAATTAGGGTTTGTTGCTACTTTTTTACCAGGATAAGGCATTAAATAACAACTAATTTCTTCAAAACAACTAGTCAAGTTTTCACGTAATCTTTTCAATTGTGGTTCTTGATTTTCTTTAATAGCTAACCTTTCATTTAAAGCTTTTTTTCCTCCTTCACTACCGAATGGACATGAAAAAGGAAAACCCCAATCTCTAACTAAAAAGACTAATTTTTGAAATGGTGATTTTTTAGAATTTTCTAAAGCTAATCTTCCATATTCTGTGTAAACTTGAAGAAATTGTAAATTATCTTCTTGTAAATTATGGAAAATATTATAAACTTGTATTGAAGACAACATAGTAGATAAGGCAAATACTGTAGCTGATTCTCTAAAAGTATGTTCAGTATCAAAACATCCTTGGGTGTCCATCAATAAAACGGCTACTTCTTTACCATTTTCAAGTTTCAAATTAAAAGGTTCAGACCATAATAAAATTCCACTTGTATCTCCTTCCATACCTGATCTCCAAGAAAAACCTAATAAAAAAATCAATTATTAGAAAAAAAATTTATGCTTTGAATAAAATTATTTACCTTTTAAAGGTTGTTCTCCATCTGGCAACCAATTTTCTGCATTATTGGATTCAGCAGCTTTCAAGTACCGTAAAAAAAAATTTAAGATAAAAGATTTTCCTTTACGGAAATCCCCAGCAATAGATAAAACAACAACTGGTTTATTTTTAGCTTTTTCATGATTTAAAATAGATGATAAACCTTCTTCATTTAATTCAAATTCTTTTGTTTCTTGATTAATATTAACAATTTGAATAGCGGAATTTTCAGTAAAAGAAATAGTATCTGTAGTAGAATCAGCGTCTACTTTTTCTATTTCTTCAATTTTGTTATCTAAATCCATTTAAAACTAAAATAAAATATAAAAATTAAAAATAGGAAACAGTTGTAATGAAATTTATTTTTTTAATAAAATCGATTTATAAATTTTTTCTATTATTTTTTATTTATAATAAACTCCATCTATCAAATTTTAAATTAAATAAAAATTAAAAGGTCATTTTTAAAAGCAACAGTTTTCCTGTTCTAAAAAAACCAAAAAATTAAATCAAAAATTTAAATAAGAAAAAATAATTTAAATAAGACTTTGAATAATATTCAAGAAAAGAAAAAACTTTGTGAAAACACAAAGAAAAAAAAATCTAAAAAAACTATATTCGAACCTCTATTAGAAAAAGTTGGTTATAAAATTAGAAAAATATTTTACAAGTCTTTTTTCAAATTAAAATTAACTTTTTAAATTTTTCTTTGAAGCCAAAAATTTGATAAACAATAAAATTTAATTTAAAAATTTTTTTCACTTTTCAAAAATTCTTATTTTACAAAATTATTTCATTTATAAGTTTTTAACTAAAATTTAAACTTTTAAAGCTAAATAAAAACAGTAAATTATCTTTTCTTTAAACAAAAATTCATAAGAATTCTAAGCAAATGTCTATAAAACAATAAACTCACTTTTTTTTTTTATAAATTTAATAAAAATTTTTTTATTAGACAAATTGGTTTAAATAAAACGAATTTTCAACTTTACAAAATGATGAGGTTGTTTCAACATGACACAATCAATTGAACGTAGTTAAATAGGGATCGATGTATAATCACAAACTGTAATATAGAAGGCTAGTCTTAAAAAAGTAAACAACAAATTAATTATCAAAAAATAAAAATAAAAAAAAATTAAAATCTCAAGGCTACTTTTTTTTGTTTTTAAAAGAAAAAAACATTAAATTTAGCAAATGAAATAAATTTAAAAAAAATATTTTTATTTATCAATAGCTAAATTTAAAATTTTTTTTTTTGCGCAGAATCAAATTAATCGGCTAAGCATTATATATAATTTGTTTTGAAACTTTACTTTTCAGTTATCATCTACTTGTTTTATTTACATTTTAATTTTATTAATTCTCATTAAGTTCATCAAGTTCATCTAGTTTTTTTTTATTAATTGTCAATTGAAATAAATATCAAAATTATCATCGTAAATATGTAAGTTAAAATTAAATTAAAATGTTTTCAAATGCTAATTAAAATTAAAAAAAAAAATTTTAAGATTTATAATTAGCTCTAGTCAATTTCTTTCAGATGTTAAAAAATTCATTTCAGCTTGTTAGAAAAAACTTTTTATCAGATTTTTAATTAAATAAAACAAGATAAAATATTGAAGAATAGTTTTTGTTGAATGAAATTTTTCATTCAAATTTATAATTAGCTTTTCATTTATGTGTAATTTTTTGTGAAACAGTTTTTATTTATTTTGACAGATTTTCTTTGAAATGAATAGTTTTAAAAAAAAAATTTTTTTTTTTTAAAAATTTTGTGCAAAATATAATGTTTTATACTTTTTAGACTTATGAATCAAAATGACAGATTGGGCAATACCTCATACAAGTAAAATAAAATACTCTCAAGTTTTTAATTCAAATGATGGTCAAAGAACTGGATTATTAACTGGTGTTCAAGCTAGAAATATTTTAATTAAAAGTGGTTTGTCTCAACAAATTTTAGCCCAAATATGGTTTTTATCTGATGTAGATAAAGATGGAATGTTAACATGTGAAGAATTTATTTTGTCAATGCATTTAATTGATTGTGTTAAAAAAGGTTTACCTTTGCCTTCTGTTTTACCTAATGAATTATTACCTTCAGCAATAAAACGAAATGCTTCTGTAGTTTCACCTACATTATCAATTAACAGCTTAAAAGATGTAAAATCAGGTTTACCGCATCAAGCATCAATCCCACAATCAACTACTCTACCAAAAGCTACTGAAATTTCTAAATCACCTGTAGCTAACTTAGTTGAATGGAATATACCTCAACAGTCTAAACTGAAATATGGACAATTATTCAATCAAGTTGATAAAGACCGTACTGGTTATTTAACTGGGATTCAGGCTCGTAATATTTTAATTAAATCTGGTTTATCTAATCAGCATTTAGCTAACATTTGGAATTTAAGTGATATTGATAAAGATGGTAATTTAGCTTCCGAAGAATTTATATTGTCTATGCATTTAATTGATTTAGTTAAAGCTGGAGAAACTTTACCTTTAACTTTGCCTTTAGAATTAATACCTTTAAGTTTTCGACGAAAACAATCTATAAATGGTACTTTAGTAACATCAGCAAATAATGCTTCAGTTCAAAGCACTAATGCAGCATTGATTACTCAAGCATCTACAGAGTCTATGAGTAATAAAAATACTTTTGAAGACAAACGTAAAGAAAATTTTGAAAAAGGACAAGCAGAATTAGAAAAACGTAGACAGTTACTTTTAGAACAACAAAAAAGAGAACAAGAAGAACGTGAAAGAAAAGAAAAAGAAGAATTTGAGAAAAAAGAGCGTATTAGGTTAGAACAAGAGCGTAAGAAAAAAGAAGAATTAGAAAGACAATTACAAAAACAAAAAGAGTTAGAAATGCAAAAAGAAGAAGAAAGAAAAAAACAACAAGAATTAAAAGAAGCTGCACGTAGAGAAATGGAAAGACAAAGATTAATTGAATGGGAAAATCAGAAAAAAAGTGAAATGTTGACCACAAAGCAAAGAGTTCAAGAAGCTTTAATTAATTTGAAAGCAAAAAAACAAAGAATGGTTGTAGATGTTGGTCAGGTGAATTCTCAACTTAACGGCTTGAAAGAAAAAGTCGAAGAAACAAGACAAAAAGTTTCTAATGCTAAACAAGAAATTGATAATATGAGAGTGAATAGAGATGCTAAATTGAAAGAAATGAATTCATTGAAGAACCAAATTAAAGTTTTGCAAGAAAGACATTTAATTATCGAGCAAGAAAAACTTAGTTTATCAGCACAACTTAAAAATATTAATATTACTCATAATAATAGTATTACAGATTCAGCTGATTTTGCTCTAAAAAGTAAACAAATTAGAATTGATCAGTTAAAAGATCAATTAAGTGAAAATGAAAAACTTAAAGATACTAAACAAAAAGATATGGAACTTCACGAAAGTGAATTAGAAACTTTCAAGACAAAGTATGAAGAAATTATTGAAAGAACAAATGAATTACAGCGTGTTTATGATGAAAAGCGTAAAGAAGCTTTAGAAGTTATTGAAAAATCAATTAAACAAGCTGAAGAAGCTAGTAAATATGCATCTAATTTTAATGCTGGATGGGGTGATGATGGAACTGTGTCTAATAATTTGAGTTCTGATGTTAATAATGATGTTATAAAATATAGGGCTATTTATCAGTTTGATGGAGCTAATTTAGATGATTTAAGTTTAAAAGTTGGTGATATAATTAATTCAATTCCTGAATCGGTGGCTGAATCTGGATGGTTACAAGGTGAATTAAATGGCAAAATCGGTTGGTTCCCAGAGTCATATGTTGAAATATATAATCCTGATGCTATATTACCTGAATCTTCTTTATCAGATTCCTCTAAAATAGAAAAAACAGATGTTAATACTTCATCAAATGCTGAATCTTATGTTCAAGTTTTATATAATTGGGAAGGTACAGATGAAAGTCATTTATCAATAAAAAAAGGCGACAAAGTAAAAGTTTTGGATAAAAATCAAGATTGGATATTTGGAGAATGTAATAATAAGACTGGATGGGTACCTAAAACCTATATTTATTTAACTGAAGATGCTCAATATTATATTTCTTCTTTTGCTTTTGAATCTCAAGAAGAAGGTGATTTAACATTTGATGTTAATGAATTAATATATGTTTCTAAAAAAGAAGACCAATGGTGGACTGGAGAAATTACTGAAACTAGAAAAGGTGTTTTTCCTTCAACCTTTGTAAGAGAAGCAACCTATGAAGAAATAGTAAGTTTTTATTTTGTAAAAAAAAAAGTTTTTACTTAATTTTTTTCTTTTTAGATTGCTGCTAATAAATGTCCATCTTCTTCTAATTTGACAAATTTAGAATTAGAGACAAAAAAACCTTTAAAAGAAACTTCTTCAAATGCAAGTGTTCAAAATACACCATTAAAATCAACAGATACTTTAAAATCAAAGAAATCAAAATCTAAAAAACCAGAAATAGTTAGTGTTATTGCTAATTATAAAGCAAACGGTAAAGAACAATTAGATTTAGAAAAAGGACAATTAATACAAGTTCGTAAAAAACTTGATTCTGGTTGGTGGGAAGGTGAAATACAAATTAAAGGTAAAAAACGTCAAATTGGTTGGTTCCCAGCAGCTTATGTTAAACCATTAGGTGGTAATACTGGAAATCAACCGGATACACCTTTGAAAGCTAAAAAAGAAATCAAAAAAGAAGTTGAAAAAGTTATAAGTTCTTATCCATATACAGCTTCACAAGATGATGAATTATCTTTTGATGCAAATGAAGTTATTATTGTTTTAAGTAAAGATGATGCTACTTGGTGGAAAGGGGAATCTGAAACAACTGGTAAACAAGGTCTATTTCCATCAAATTATGTTCAACCGTATAAAAGTTGTAAGTTTTTTTAAAAAAAGTTTAGTTTTTTTCTGAAAATGTAATTTATGAAAGTTATTTTTATTTTATTTATTGTTCAATTATTTATGTTTTATTAATTTTAAATTAAAATTAGTGTTTTCGGTTTTTTTTTAAAATTAGCTTATGGTTTTTGATTATGATTATTTTTTAGTTTAAAATAAACTAAATATTTTTTATTTCTACATTGAAAGAAGAAATTAATTTTTTGTTTTTTATTAATTATTGTTGTTTTTTTCATTTCAGGATTTGCAAATTGCCGATCACTTGTCATAAATTAATTTTTAATAGTTAATGATGTTTCAAACTAATTTAATTTAAATCAAAACAAACGGCGTTTTTTTAAAAAATTTTGATTTGGTGTGGATAATATGTTGTTTGTTGAAAATGTTAATTTTTGTATCTTTTTAAACAATTATAGTATTTAATTTTCAATTCCTTCTAAATATGTAATTAATTTCTATACAGGTTTTTATCAACTAATTATAGAACAGTAATTTTGAATTTTTTTTTTGACAGCTTTTAAAAGTTAATTTTTAAAACTATTCAAAAATAAGAGAATTTAAGTTAATAATTTTAAATAGGTGGTTTTAATATGCATTTGCTGAAAATTTATTTATCAGTTTTAATTATACATATGATATAACTTAATACCAATTACTTATTTGATTAGGTCTTATAAATAAATTTTATCATAACTTTCAAGTTTGTACTTAAGAGCAAACAATTTTTTTTTAGCTTAATGTTTTTTTTTCAAGTTTTCTCATTGAAAACTTTTTAAAAGTTATACAAAATAGAAAAAAAAGAAAAACTTTTCTAGTCTGCAAAATTTAGATTAGTGCCATAACTAATAAGCCTAGTAATACTTACGTTGAACGATAAAACTTCTTTTTTTTTTAATGTTTTTAGCTTGTAAAGTTTTAAATACAATTTGTTATTGAAATTCATTATGAATTTTATGTTTGTGCTTTTTTTTACAAGCAAAATGAACAAAAAAATCTTTTTCTTTATACTTAAGATTTAAAAAAAAAACTTAGTTTCACCTATATCAGTTAACTTTAATAGCTTTGATCTAATTTTTTTTGCAAAGAAATTTTAGTTAACTGAACAAAACACAATCAATTGAAAAAAACCAAAAATTTATATTTATTTAAAAACAAATTATATTTAAGTTTAAAATTATGTATACTTATTAAAGTTTTTAATTTTACAATAACTGAATTTGTCGATTTTTATTTATAAATTTCCTGTTTTTTAAATTTTTTTTAAAAAAATTTTTTTTACTGAAATTTTGTAGATTTATTTCACCATCTATTTTATGAAGATGATGATGAAGATGAAGAAACAAATATAGATCAGTATTATTCAGAAGATAATTATTATGATGAACAAAATTTTATTGACGATGATAATTCATCATTTTATACAGATGATGAAGATGATGATGACGATGAATTTGATGTATTTAATGATGAATCAAATGAAGAAAATAATAAAGATAACTCTGGTTCAAGTTATAAATCAAATTCTAAAACAAAGTTTAATTCATTAATTAATTTTTCAAATAATAATTTAGATGAAAGTGAATTAAATTTAAATTACTATGATAAAAATGAAAAAGATGATTTTTTTAAAAATGATAAAAGTTTAAATAAAAGTTTTAATTTGAATGAATTTAATTTCAATGAAATTTTGAATGAAAAAAATAGTTTTTTAAATTTTGATAAATCAAATAAAAATTTTTTTGATTTAGGTCCATTAGATGAACTTTTAAGTTGTCCGAATGTTTTTAATGATAATTCATTAAATTCAGATAATGAAAAGTTAAAAGAAATAAATAAAGTACAAAGAAATCAAAATATAAATGAATTCATTTCAACTGAACAAGATTATGTGAATGATATTAAAATTGTTATTGAAGTTTACAGAGATGTTATTTGTAATCCTATTTATTTAGATAAAAAGTTATCTGATTTAATATTTTTGAATTGGGAAAATGTTTTACAATTTAATCAATTGTTTTTAGATAGTTTATTAAAACGTAAACTAGAATTTTCAAATAATATTGAACAAATAGGAGATATATTTTTAGAATTTTTTAATGAAACTATGTGTAATATTTATACAGATTTTTGTTCAAATCAATTACGTTCAATGAGAACATTTGATGAACAAATGCAAACTAATGAAGAATTTAAAAATAGAATTTTGTTTTGCAATGAAATTTATAAAGAAAAATTAAAATTACAAGATTTCACTTCATATACATTAAAACCAATGCAACGTATAACTAGATATTGTTTATTGATAAAAGAAATTTTAAAAAAGACACCTGTTGGACATATTGATTATGAAAATTGTACAAAGGCATTAAAAAAATCAGAAAAATTATGTTTAATAGTAAATGAAAATTGTCATTTAAAAGAAGATGAAGAACGTTTAAATTGGATACAAAATCATGTAAAGTGTTATGGTATTGACCAAACTATTAATTTTAATTCTCTAACAAAATTTTGTGGTAGACGTAAATTGATATTTTATGGACGCATTGTTAATGATAATAATAACAAACCATTATTAGGACTTTTATTTAATGATTTTTTTTTACTTGTTAAGAATATTGATAAAAGAAAACGTATCAAAAAGTATCCAAATTTATTTATTTGTAGAGAAGCATTAGAAAGTAAATATAAAATTTATAAAAGACCGTTTATGTTAGATGATATTGAATTAATAACAAATAATAAGCAATTATCTTCATGTTTTTTACATACACCAAATCCAAATTTACTTTTTTTATTAAACAAATATGGTGAATTGAAGCCAAACTTGAAATATTTTGTTATTAAATTAGTTTCGATAAAAAAATTTTTTTTTTTGAGAGCTTATAGTAGTAATGATCGTAAATTATGGCTCAATAATTTAAGAAAAACTATTAAAAATTATTTAGCTGATAAAAAAAAATACAACGAAAAAAATATAAGGTTAATACAGAACTTTGATTGTAATCAAAAAACAAATGAATTATCTCTATTAATTATACGTTTTAATAATTTTAAGACTAAAAACTATATTCTAAACGCTTTTTGTAAAGTTTCATCAGGAAATCAAAATACTAACCAAGATGACCATGATTTTGTTTTTCAGTCTAAAGTTGCTAGATTTAAATTAAATTCCAATGGTTTATTTGATGCTGTTTTTAATTTCTCGTCTAAATTTTTATTATCGAAAAAAATGATTGAAAATGATCATCTTGTTATAACTTGTATTGAAGAAAGCCCTTTTGCTCCAGATTGTAAGTTTTTTAGTTTAAGTTTTTTAGTTAAGTTTTTTTTCTAATGAATTTTTATTTTAAAAAAATTTTTTTTAAAGTGAAATATTATTTAAGCAAATAACTTATTTTTGATTAATTTAATAATTCAATTCTTTTTTGGTTTACAGGTATTATAGGACGTTTAGAAATTAATATCAATAAAATAATAGATGAATTTCAATTTGTAAAAGAAGATTCGATTTATAAGACAGTTTATTTTAAAGATGTTTATGAAAATCAAAAAAATTTTCAAAAGCCAAAATGCACACTACAATTTAAATTGAAAAAATGTTAAATTTTTAAAATATTTTATTTAAATTCACTAATCAGTATTCAAAAAATAAATTAGTCATTATTTATTAGCGTTTATTTCTTTCATAAAATTAGCTTTTATCGATTGTAAAAAGTAATTAAAAATTTTTGAATCTCATATTTATTTTATGTTTATGTTATTTTTAGTTAAACCAAAAACTTATTAAGTTTTTTGCCAATTTTTTAATTTTTTAAAATTTTTTTTTGTAATTAAACAATTTATTGATAACATGATATTTTTGAATAAACTTTTTTTATTTTCATTTTAAATTTATTAAAATTTCAAATTAATTTATTTTTAAGAGTTTATGAATATTTTATGAAAGAGTTAATTAAAAATTTGTTGAAGTTTACTTGAAAATTTATGTAAAAAATAAAAGTTTCATAAAGTTTTACTAAAAAATTTTCTAAAAGAAATTTGTCTAATTTTTAAAAATTTTTTATCAATTGGGTAAATATAAATTAAAGAAATCTTTAAAAAAATTTTCTGAGTTTTCTTAGTATTGTTCTATGTAATAAATAAAAATCATCTTTTTTAGTTTTCAATAAAAACTTTCATCAATCCTGTAAGTTTTATTTTTAAGTTTTCATAAACTTTTTAAATTTTAACAAGAAACTTTAAATTAGAATCATTTTGAAATTTTCGAAAAACTTTATTAACTTCCTTTCAAAATTATTTTAATAGAAAGTCTTTTTTATAGCTATTTTTTTTTTGGAAATTTAATTTCTCTTAGAATCTAAAAATGAAAAATATATAAAAATTTCATAACTTTGATTTTAAATTATTAAACAATTCATCAAATAAAAAGTTGTTAATGAGATTTTAATTTCTATATTTCCATAAAAATATAAAAACTTTTCATCAGTAGTGTAAATTTAGTAAAAAGTTTTGATTAGAATTTTATATTAAAAGCTATGTTTTATTAAAATACATAAAAAATTCATACTTTTTCATTAAGAAAATATTTTAAAAAAAGATTAACTTAAAAAATTTTTTAAGATGCTTGCCAAACATTTTTTCTAAAGCTATAATAAAATTAATAGAAATTGTTTTCCTAAAAATAAAAGTTTTTTAAAAACAGTAACTATATCTTTGTTGTCAAAAATCAAAAGTTAATGACCATTTATTGTTTTAGAAAAACTTTTATTGACTAAACAATTTTTCTTTAGGTTTTTGAACTAATTGAAAAAAAAAAGTTTATTTAGCAGAAAAACTAAAAAAAATTTAAAAATTTTTGCTTAAAACCAAAAATTTTGCATAAAAAATTAAGATAAAAATTTAAAATGAATAAAGTGAAAAAAGTTTAGTTTACAAAAACTTAATCTAGTTTTAAGGAAAATTTTTTTTTTTCTAAGAACTTTTCTAATCTACTATGTAGACAAGTTTTTAAACTTTGTTATTCTGTTATAAAAGTATTAAGCAATTACTGTAATTTTTGATAAGCATGAAATCACAATTGAAAAACTTAAGCTTGACTTAAAAAATTTTTCAATTAGTGAGTTTACATAAAACTTAAATATATCAGGTACTAAGTTTAAAATAAAGATAAACTATATTCTAAAATTTATATAGAAATTGAATTAAAATTTTGAATTAAGATTAGTTAACCTAATTTCACGATTAATTTGCTAGTCGAACTTCCCAAAATATCTTTCTATTTAGTGTGTTAGTTTTTTAAACTTTGTTTTTGGCTATATTAAATATTTTTAGTTATAAGATGATTATTAAAAATATTATCTTTTTTATTTTAACTTTTATCCTAAGTGAACTTTTTTAGTCTAGTGTTAAAAATGATGAACTCAAGCTTATTATTATAATTTTTGAAAAAAATTTTATCTTTTTAAAATGTTTTCTTTATTTTAAGGTTTTAATTAATTTTTAAGAAAGGTTCAATAAATCAATTATAATGACTGATTTCAAACCTGAGTTAAATAATGTTAATCTTCCAAGAGGTTTTAGACCTGTTAGATTTAATTTAAATAATTTTTCTAATAATGAAAATTATGATCAATACAAACCTTCTGAACTAAATGAAGTGATTTATGATGAACCTATTTCAAATTTTGAAAAAAATATTAACATAAAAAATCAAAATCCACCTTATATACCAACTTCATCACCACCACATTTTTCTAGTTTAAGTGAAAAAAATAGAACAAATAGTTTTATTGATTTAAATAAGAAAAATTTAAATCAAAATTTTACAGATCAGCCTAAAATTGAAAATGTTTGGCAATTACCAATTGAAGAACAAGAACAAGTTGAACATCATCTTAGACAACATTTATCTAGAACACCTACACCAATACCTTTTGATCAAAATACTTTAGAAACAGTTGAAAAAGTTATAACAGATAAACAACCACCGGGAAATGCAGAATATTTATTCGAAAATGATTCTTATAAGTTTTATACTGTTCCATCAGCAATTGAAAAAACAAAAACAGTTAAAACAAAAATGAATTTGAATAAACAAAAAGTTCAAGGTATTGGACCAACAACCGAAACAGGGATGCCTCTAACTCTAAGAACTGTGAGTAAAAAAAAAATTTAAATAAATTTGGTTTAAATTTAGAATTAAATTTCAATCTAATATTTATTAAATTAGGGTGTAAATCATCGACATGGGTCTGATTGGTATAAATCAATGTTTAAAAATTTACATAAAATGGATAAACCAAAATGGATGCAAGAAAAACCAATGAAAGCTAAAAGTCCAAAACTAAAAAAACCTAAAAAAGAATTAGCTCCTGAGTATGAAGAAGAAAATGATAAAAGATATATGGTGAGTTCCTATTGTTGAAAGTTCAATTAAATTTTATAACTTTATTTAATTCAGAATCAATATAATTCATATCAGGAACTAGATAAGAAAAAAAGGGAAATGCAAAAAATAGCACAACAAGAATGTTCATATATATATGATGAGCCTGAAAATAGTTATGTACTAAAGAAAAAAAAATCTTCTAAAAGTAATTTTTTCATTTAAAATTTTGTTTGATTAATTATAAATTATCTTTTTAAAAGGTCAATCTCCAGTATCTCGTAAAACTTATGCAATGGTTCAAAAAGGTGAAGATATACCTTTATATGGTTTGAGAAAGCCAGCTCCTAAATCTAAACTCAAAGGTAAATTAATTTAAATCTATTTAAAGTTAAAATTCTAAAAAAAAATTTAGTTGAATTTTTAGACCAAAAAAACATTGATTTTAGGAATAATTCAAGGACTCCAAGCCCAGTTAATGAAATTAGATCACCCACACCTGTAAGCTTAACATATCCAGCAACAGATTATGTTCCAGAAAGACCACCAACTCCTCAATATATAACACAACAAAGTTTTCATTATAATACTCAAGCTAAAAATTCATACAATCAAATCTATCAAAATGAAAATAAAAATTTTGATCGTTTAAACCAACAAAATTACAATTCTTTACCTACTTCTAAGAAGAATTATAAAAAAAAAATAAATAATTTTAACCAAATAGATGATTGGCAAAGAAAAATAAATGAAGACTTTAATCAACTTTATAATAATATTGAAAGAACACATGAAGTAAGAATGCTAAGAGAAAAAGGAAAATTAATATCCCCAGTACCCTTTAGTAAAGATATACATAGTTCAAGTTCAAAAACAGCTAAAGAGCTTTATTTAGACCAAAATGCTAGTCTTTTACCTTTTAAAAATAGCCAACAAAAAAATGAAATTATTTATGATAATTATTCAACAATTAGACCACAAAAAAAAGAAAAAGCCCCAGACTCGTATGATAAAATAAACCGGTATCATTCTAATCAAGATTTAAATTTTAAAGAAGAAAAAGAGTATGTTAAACATAAAAATAACTGTCACAGTAGTTTAAATAATTTAAACTATTGTGATGATAATAAGAATTATAATTTCAAAATTTTTGCACAACCAACTACAACACGAACTTATACTGAATCTAATTACTATGATCACAGAACAAATAAAATGCCCTCTTTTGACATAGGAAGTAAACATAGTAATTTAATTACTCAACATTCAAGTATACAAGATATAGAAAAACAATTAAACGATCAAATTGATGAATTATTCAGATCAACTAGTAGTTTTTCTAATAAAAAAGAAGAAAGTTATTTCAAAAGCAATACTAATTTTGATAACAAAAATAACTTATCTTCATCATTAAACCCAAAACCGGAAATAGTTTCTAATAAAATATTAAAAACTAATTTTGATAAAAAACCACCTTCTCCTCCACCTAAAAAAACAAATAATATTAATAGAGAGCGTTTTATTGAAAAATCTAATGAGCACTTTATGAATAGCTCTCAAAATTGTAATGATAATTTTTTGAATAACTCACAAAAAAGTTATCAAAGAAATTATGAGGATATTAAAATACAGCCATTTAAATTAAATTTAAATCAAGATGTAAATAATGTTAATTTTCAAAATGAAGAAGAACCAGATTTAGAAAAACTAATCAAAAAAATAGAACAAGATGCAATTTTACAAGATGAACTTGGTTTACAATAATATTATTTATTTATATAAATTTGCTTTAAGAAACTATTAACTTTAACTTAATTCAAACTCGTTAATTTGTAATTTGCTAATCATAAAAATTTTAATAAATATAACATTTTTTTCTTATTTTTTTTTGTTAGTAACTTACGAGTATAATTTGAAAGTTCAATTAAAATTTTTTAGGATGAATTCTTTTGAAAATATTTTTGAAATTTTTCTATTTTAGTTTTTTTTAAATGATTTCTTTAAATTTTATTTTTTGAGATAAAGTTTCTTTAAATATTTTTTCAAATTGTTGAAAAAATTTACTCGAACTTTCAACAAACAATTTGTGACACAGTGGCCTAGCTCTTGAATTTCTTTGTCAGTTTTTTATTGATAATTTTAATATTTTAAGGAATACAACTCTTTTAATAACAATTAATGAAATATATTTTCACTGTTGCTATTTTAAAGTTTTAATTTGACAATTATCAATAAAAAATTTTTTTTATGGAACTTCAATGCTTGAAGACTGAAAAAATAATAAACTGACTTTCTTTCAAAATTTTAGGCTTAAGATTAACTTCTTAATATTTAGCATGTCAATACTAGTTTTAATTGTTTTTTATTAAATTTAATGAAACTAATTTTATGAAATATTTAATCTAATTTATTTAAATCTTTTAAATATTAAATCTTATTTGTTCAACATCTTTCAAGAATAAAAAATTTAATTCAGTAGTAAAAAAATAAATAAAGTTTTTTAAGCTGGTCAAAACTGACGTTTTTGTGTCTACTAATGTGTTCTATAATACAGATTTTATAAAATCTAAACACTTTTTAATATAATTTTTAAGATTTTCATTTTTAAAGGTAGTTTTATCTGAAAAATGAAAAAAAAAATTGGTTGACCTAATTGCAATTAAAATTATACGAAGTTTTTAGACTTTCCATAGTCAAAGAGTTAAAAATTGAAAAGATAAACAAAAATTAAAAATAGATTTCAAGACGTAAAATTATTTTATTAATAAAAAAACAAGTTCATTCTTAAGAGTAGAGATATTTTGTAGAACATTGAAGTGAACTTTTAATAAACAAATTTTTTGATGAAATTTAAACTTAATATAAATTTTAATAAAAAATAAATTTTTGAAAACGCTGTTTCTAAAGTTTTTATTTATAATTTCAAAATTTAATGTTGTTTTACCTTAAATTTGATGAGCGAATAAGTTTTTAATTTCAATGTTAAATTAAACTTTATGTTTTACAAAACTTTTAATATGACTTTTAAATATTAAGTCAAAAAGCATAGAAGGAACATAGATTTTTTTTTTCAAATTAAGTTCATAATAAAGAGTTCTATTTAATTCAAAAATAAACAAGAATTTTTTAATTTACTTTTTCAAAGTTATAGGCTTAGTTGAAAATTTTAATTTTTTTAAAGCCAACCTTTCTTAAAAAAATTGCGTTTTTTCTAAAAAAATTAAAAAAAACTTCTTCAACTTTAGTCTAATTTTCGTACATTTTGAAATTGATAAATTTTCTATTTAATAATTTATTGAAAATTTAGATCTCTTTAAAGTTATTCTTCATATTTTTTTGAAAAAAAATTCTAATTTTAAAATACTTTGTTTTTGTCATTAAAGTTATTTCAAATTTTGAAAACAAAAAAATTTTGTTCTAATTATTTTTTTTTTTGAAAAATGGGTTTGTTTATAATAAGATTTTTTTGGAGAATCATATTTTTTCTAAGTTTTTTTTTAATTTAATTTTTAGATCAAAATACTATTGTTGTTGAAACACCTGTTCTGAATAAATTTGATCCAAATTTTCAAAGTGATTTGTACACAAATAGATTTTTAGTAAGTAAATTTATTTTTTGTATAAGTTTCAATTTAAAAAACTAAAAGATCCTTAAATTAAATTAAATATCTTTATTGTTAAAGACCAAAAAAAAAAATTATGATTTTAATTCTACTAAAATTTGATTGATTTTGATTGAAATTTTAACACAAAAATATTCTTTTAAAAATAACTTAATATCAGATGACTTTAACTTGAAATTATTTTTTTTAGTTAAGAAAACATTATGAAAATGATGTTCATAAACTTGGACAAGATGAATTACGCTTCAGGTCATCTCAACAATCACCAATTCCAGACAGTGTTGTTCATTTAAATCGTTATGAAAAAAATTATCGTGAAAAAGAAGTTGGAGAAATTAAAAAAAAAATATTTGCAAAAGTTTTAAGAGATTTTAGAGCAGTACGTGAAAACGAAATATCAGTACAAAAAGGAGATATTGTTATTATAAGAAAACAAATTGATTTTAATTGGGTTGAAATTGAAGATTGTCAAAGTGGTTTAATAGGTTTTGTACCAAGAAAATTTTTAGATAGCGAGCAAGAAGGATTAGCTAAAGTTAAATATACATTTATTGCAAAACATCCTGGAGAAATTTCTTTAACTAAAGTAATTTGACTTAAAAAAAAAACTTTGCATTAACTTTTTATTTTAAATTAGGGAGATACCGTTAAAATAAATCGTAAAGTTGATGAAAACTGGTATGAAGGTCAAAACATGTTTGGAACAAGTGGAATTTTCCCATGTTCATATGTTGAATTAGTTAAAAACCCATTAGGTTAGTAAAACTACTCATTGATAAAAAAGTTAAAATAAATTTTCTTTTAAATAGCTAAAGAATTAGATTTGGATGATTTAAATAATACTGCAAGACCAATATTTAGAACATTATCTCCAACTAACTTAAGTCCACAACCATGTAAAATTACTAGATCAAATATGTTATCTAGCTCACCAAAACCAAAAAGTTTATTTGATGATAATTTAATACCACAAGATAATATAGTTAAAAATGTTCCGCAACGTAAAGAAAAAATGTATAGAGTTTTATATGATTATCAACCACAAAAAAGAGATGAATTAGAATTAATTGCAGGTGATTTACTATCAGTAACAATGGAATGTGATGATGGCTGGTTTGTAGGGCAATCAAGCTTAAGTGGTAAATATGGAACTTTTCCTGGTAACTATGTTGAAAAGTTGTTTTAAATTATTCTTTGTTTAAATTATCAATTTTAATAAATTTTAAAATTTAAATAGAACACAATTTAATCTTGAAAAAACTTTCATTTATGTTAGCTGATTTTGAAAAAAAAACTTGGCAAATAGCCAAAAAAAAAAAAAAAAGAAAATAAGTTTGTAAGAAACAGTTTAAAAAATGTATTTCTCAACTAATCTGAACTAAATTTTTTTTAAAATAATTAAAAAGAAAACTTCATTAATATTAATTAAAAATTTTCTAAGCTAATCAAGTAAACTAATTTTTTTGAACTAAATAAAAAGCATTTTATGTCCAAATGTATTTCTAGTAATAAAAATAAAAAAAAAAGTTTAAACGTTCTTTAATTCAAAAAAAATAATAATCAACTTAAGAAAAATGAATCATTTTTAATTAAAAAAAAAGAAAAAAAATCATCAATTGATAAAGATTTTTAAAACACAAATTAAAAAAAAAAGAAATGTTTTTTCTTTTTGTTTTAGATTTAATTGAAACTGATTTTTATTCTGAAGATTCTTTTAGTTTAATTACTAATCATTATCTAAAAAGAAAGAAAAAAAAATTTTTCAATTATTTTATAAATAGAAATTCATATGAAAAAACAATAAAAATCATTAAATGATTAATGTTACATCTTTAAGCAAGTGTCGGTATTATAATTAATATAAATTATATAGAAAATTAAGTCATAAACGAAATTGATTTCAATAAATCATATTTACTGTAATTTTATTGATCCATGTTTGTTTACCCAAATAAAAACAAAATATTTTATTAACCCGCCATTAAAATTTTCTTCACACACATTTCAATTCAATTTTACATGTTAATTCAAACGTGATTAAAAGAATATTTTTATAGAGAAAAAAAATTATTTTTCATTTAGAATTTTAAGTTTTTTTCAATTATACTCAAGTGTTTTTTTTTTCTTAAGTATGGCAAATACATCTACTAGTGATGTATCAACAAAAAACTTAGTATTTACAAATTGTGAAAACCAATCTAGTAATTTAAATGTTAAAAATTCAACAACATCTACAAATACAAATAATTTAACTGATTGTCATACAAATTGTCAGTCAGCTAATTATAATCAAGATAATTATTTAAATAGAAAACAAATACCATTGAATACAAGTAGTTCAAATTCAACATGCTCGCAAACAATATTAACAAATAATCAAAATAATACACATAGTTCTTTACCAATGCATATGGTTACATCAAATGGTTCTCAATTTGGTTCAATAACAAATTTCTCAACAATAAGTAAACGTGACAAACATCATTATTATGAAAATTTGCAATCACATTGTGTTAATTCTCAAAATATGCCTTATACAAATACTTCAATGTTAAATTTAGGTGTTAGTCAAAATAATTTAACACAACTACAATTTCAAAATCATATGGTAGCTAATTCATTAACAAATAACAATATGTCTTTACTCAATAATTGTTTCAATAGTTCTAATAATCCATTTCATGGTAATAATCTTATGAATACATATGAAAATTTTAATGAATATAATAATTTAAATAGTTATAATTTTGAAAATATTAATAGCAGTTTTAATTTAAATAATCAACATAATTCATCAACAATGAACTTACATAGTAATACAGTTGACAATATTATGGCAAATAATAATTTAATTATAAGAAATACTTTTGGTAATAGTTTTTCTCCAATTGATATGCAAGATCAAGAACGTATTAAATTAGAACGTAAACGTTTAAGAAATCGAATTGCTGCTACTAAATGTAGACAAAGAAAATTAGAAAAAATTAGTAAATTAGAAGAAAATAATAGCTTATTAAAAAATGATGTTGAAAATTTAAATAAGCTTTTAAATAAATCACAAAGTCAAATTATGTTACTTAGAGATCAAATTATGGAACATATTAATTCTGGTTGTATTATCAATAAACAAATTGTAGCAAATGAAAAATAATTCATTTTCATTTGATTGGCTATTTTTAACGAAAATTTAATTTAAAATTAAATAATTGTAAAAAATTTTTTTATCTCATACAGCACCATCTTTTAAATGAAAAATAAAACTTAGTTTGAAACTAAAAGTTTTTATTTATTAAGTTTAATAAAAGAAAAAAAATTTTTTATCTTTAACTATACATTATATTACAAGAAACTAATTTTAAGTAAATGAGTTATTTTTATTCACAGTTGTATCAAAAAAATGATAAAAAAAATTGATAAAATCTAAAAGAAAAAGATTCTAAAAAAAAAGACAAAATTAAAAAAAAATTTTAAATTATAATTAGTACTTACAATAACCTGGCACTTTTAATATGGTGTATTTATAAATTGACTTGCATAACCACCTATAGGAACTTTATTTAATTCAACAGGTAAAGTTAATGGTATGTTAAAATTCATTTTAAATTTAGGTCTTTTTAATAATTTTTTTCCTTCTATTCTCCAGTATAATTTACGTTTTTTAGAAAATTTGATTGGCGGTAACCATTTGCAAATTGTTATTGTTTTATATTTTCTAGGACCTGCATAGACAGTTTTTATTCCAAAACAATCTATTTTTTCTATATTTAATATTAAAATTGTTAAAAAAATTAAAAAATATATCAATTTCATGTTTAAAATTTTTAATAAAACATTTTTTAAATAAAAAAAATATATGAATTATCTTTATTGATACAAGAAATTTAAATTTTATTTCATGAACCAAATAATTGACCAACTTTAATAAAATTAAAACTAAAAAAAGAATAGTTTAATTAAGTTTATTTAATAATTTTTTTTTTATCTTTAAATACCTGATAATTAAATTTGAGTAAAAAATCAAATAGAAAGTCAAAACGTTTTCTAAATTAAATATTTAACAAAGTTATCTATTAAATTTAAATCATATATTATCTTTATAGATTTTATTGTCAAAATAAACCATGAGAATTATAATTAGTCAAAGGTAAGCAGTCTAAATTAAAATTGATAAATTCAAATTTTTTATTAGTCTAAATCAAATATAAATTTAAGTACTTTTTAGTTTAATTCAAATTAATAAATTCAAGTTCTATTTAATAAAACGAATGAACTTAATTTATGTATAATAAAATTTCTAGTTTTTTGAGTTGATAAATATTTTAATAATACTCTTAAATTTTGGAAACTTTTTGAACACAAAACTAAAAACTATGGCAAATAAAGAAAATAATTATTTTGGCAAATAAAGAAAAAAAAAAAAAATTATCGAACTATTTCATTTGGTTGCTTAAACTATTTTGAAAATAAAGTATAAGTTGAAAAAAAATTTATTTTTTTGTGACTCTTTCTCTTGTGACACAGTTTTAAGTATTTTTGGTACCTGAAGTTCAAGTATTTTTTTAAAAAACTTTTATAAATAAAAAAAAAAGTATTTTCTAATTTAATAATTTGACTAAAAATAGAATCAAACTTGTTCTTCAGTTAATACTTTATATAAGCTAAAAACTTTATATAAACATCAATTCATCTTTTTTAATGTTCTATTTTTTAGTCTGTTTAGCTTAAAAAAAAGTTTTCCTTTCAATGCAAATAAAAATTTTTCAATTAAACTTTTTATTTTCTCAGAAAATAAATCAATTTTTAGGTTAATTTAAAAATTTTATTTTTTTCTCAAATTATAATTAATTTTGGTCATTTTAATAAAATGTATCTTTAAAATAATCTTGTTTCATACAAAATCTTAAATATTTTTTCTAAAAAAATAAAAAAAATTTTCTTTTCTTTTTGAAAAGTTTTTAAGCTAAACGATTATCATTAAATTAAGATACCTAATTAAAAAAAAACAGCTTTAATCTTAAAAATAAGTTTTTCTTAATAGAATGAAACAATTTTTTTTTCATCATTTACATGTTACAAGTTTAAAAATTTTTATGACCAAAATAAACTTTTTTTTAACAAATTCTTTAAAATAAACTAAATTTTGCTTTCACTTTTAATATTAAAAAGTATTCAAATATTTGACAATGAAACAAAAAAAAAATTTTGTCTGAAAAACTTTTTGTTTTCGTCTATGAAAATTTATTTCTATTTTATGAATAACTATGAAAATAACTGATATAAACGATAACGAGTTTTGATGATAAAAATAGTATTCAAAAAATATTTTTTATCATTCAGATGTGAAAAAATTTAAAAAATACTATTTAATTAAAATTATACCATTTAAGACAACGTTCAATTGCACGTTTCCAATCTACAAATTCGTTTATATAATTATTTAAATTTTCAGTTTCTGGTGAAAATACTGTTTCAACTTTTCTTAATTCACGTAAACTATCATAATTTGACCAAATTCCTGCACTTAAGCCAGCTAAAAAAGTTACACCTAATGTACTCATTTCACGATTTTCAGCTCTTTCTACAGGACATTTTGTTAAATCACTTATTAATTGCATTATAAAATCATTATTTGAAATACCACCATTAGCTCTAATACAATGTATATGAAAATTAAAATTTTTTTTTAAGATTGTATGCATTTGTAAAACTCTAAATGCTATTGCTTCTAGAACAGCTCTAACTATGTGAGCTTTTGATGTTAAAGGGGTTAAACCAATTAAAGAAGATACTGCAGTATAATCGTTTACAGGAGCTTGAATACCAGAAAATGCGGGAACAAAATAAACACCTCCTGTATTAGGAACAGAATTTGCTAAGCGAATTGTTTGAGCTGGTTCTTCAAAAAAATCTAGTTTTTGTGCCCAAAGAATAGATGTTCCGGTGTCTGATGAGTCACTTTCTAAAATATAAATAGGTTTTTTATCAGATCTTAATTTCCAGCCGATTGCCGGGTATGCTGAACCAGTTATAGCAGGATAAGCTTGATTACCTGTATTAACACTTAAAAATGATCCAGTTCCTAAAGTTAATTTCATATCTCCTTTTTCAAAACAACATTCACCAAACATAGCTGATTGTTGATCAGCTAATACAGCCGTAATAGGAATTTCAACACCAAGTAGTTTTTGATCAATTACTCCAAAATCTCCATCATTATCAATTATTTCAGGCAAACAACTAATTGGTATTTGTAAAATATTTAATAATGCTGTATCCCAATTCATTTCAAATAAATTAAATAGACCGGTTATACTTGCTGAACTTGCTTCTGTTACGTGTTTACCAGTTAATTTATAAATTAACCATGTTTCAACAGTACCGTACATTAAGTTTTCTTCTAAAATTTTTTCTCTAACTTCAACACAGTTTTGAATTAACCATAAAAGACCAGCTGCAGGTGTACCTGGTACTAATTTAAAATGAGCAGCACTTAAAGTACGGTTGCATCTTTTTAAAGTATGAAGCATTCTGTTATAAAAATTAAAACTTTTCATTGTGATTGATTTATTCCATTCTTTACATAATTTAGATGCACGTAAATCTTTCCAAACTATAAAGTTATGTAAAGGAACTCCTGTATGTCGATTCCAAGTAATGAAAGTGTTTCTTAAAGTACTTAAACCCAAACAAGCAATTTTTTGCAAGTCTATTTTTGAACCTAGAAATTTTTATTAGTAAATTGAAAATAATCAAACAATAATTTAGCTTACTTTGAATAGCTCCTTTACAAACTGTGAGAAATAATTCCCATAGCTTATCAGGATTAATTTCACAATAACCTTGTTTAGGATACTCAACATGCATTTCTTCTTGACATTTTCCAATCAAATCAGCATTTTTATCATAAACATGACAACGTAAAGATGTGGTACCTATATCTACGCTTAAAACATATTCTTTTTCGTTTTTGGTCATTTTATTTAGTCAAAATTTTTTTTTAATTTTAAATTAATTTTTAAATTATTTTTTTTTTTTTAATTTAATTTTTCTATTTTTTTTTAAAGTTTTTCAGTTTTTTATTAATCTTTATAAAGGTCAACAATTTATAAAAATATATAACTCTAAAATTTTTTAAAAACTTTTTTTACATAAAATATTCTTAAATTAAACTCATAACAAAAATAAATCTAAAACAAAAAAAAACTTTTCAAAAAAGAAAATTTTTTGAAGAAAATTTAACGTTTTTTAAACTATTATACAAACAAACTTAAAGCTATATAAAAAAATTAATATTTAATTCATATTGATTTTTATTTTAATAAAAAATAATTTAAGTTCTAAAAAATTTTTTGAAAAATTATCTCAACAAAAATATTTCAACAAAAATATTTCAACAAAAATATTTAAAAAATTCTTACTAAAATGTTTTTAAAAACAAATTCTTCTTTTAAATAATTTTCTCAATAAATTATATATGTTAAAGCTAACAAAAAAAAAATTCACTTGTCAAAAACTTTGAAAATAATTTCTTTGCAATTTAAACTTGGAGTAAAAAACTAAAATACAACAGATTTAAATTATTAAACGACTATTTATACTTCTAAATAATTTTTGTGAACAAAAATTAATTAAACCCTCCTTTTTGTTTTAATAGAAATTAAACTAAAAAAAAAAGAAGGAAGTCTAAAAAAAATATGCCTATGAAGTTAAAATATTTAAATTTAAAGATTAAATTTATATTATATCTCCTATATAACCATCAAATTCTTAAATTTTAAATAAATTTTTTCAAAGAAAAATTCTAAGAAGATGTTTGAAAGTATTAAAAATATTTTTTTTAATTAAAGAAAATAAAATTAAATTGAAGTCACATTGTTTTAATTAATATTAATTAAGAAACCAAAAAAGAAAAAGTTCTTTGGTTTACTTATATTCATAATTATCTAATGATTAAGAATTTTTATTTTGAAGTTTAAATAAAAAACTAAATCTAATTATTGAGATAAATATTTAAACATTTATTTAAATACATCCTTTTTTGTTTGTAATTAATCACTTGAAATTAATTTACCTATAAATCTATTTAAAAAGTACTTTCTTGTTTATTAATAATTATTTGTTTCAAGTAATTAATAAATAAAAAAAAATCTGATGATTAATTAGTAGAAGAAAAAATAAGTTTTATCTGATGATCAATTATTTGAATAAGCATAAACAATTAAGAATACTCTAAACTTTTTTTTTTTACTTTTTAGTTCAAATTTTGATTGTCTATCTTTATTTTTAATGTAAAATTTAATTTAAAAAGTCTCAAGTTAAATTTAATATTTATTTTTTAATAAAATTTTTAGTTGATAAATATATTTTTGAAAAAAAATTTAATTAAAAGCAATCCAAATTTTATAAAAACTTAAATCCCAAAATAAACAAAAGATAAATGTTTACAAAAATCTTGACAAAAAAAATATGTTTAAGAAATTATTTATATGACTAATTGAAGAAAAATTAATTTACGAGTATTTTATACAAGTCATATACGAGTCATTTAATAGTTTCCCAACAAAATAATTAAATTCATTAATACTTCTACGTTTCATATTAAAATTACGTAAAAAAAGAAAAATTTATACTTTTTTATTCTCTATTCTAAATTTATTAAATCTAAAACAAATAAAAAAAACGTAAACAACTATCAAACTTTTATTGAAACTATTTTTTTAAAGAATTACTTATTAAAGTCACAGTTTAATAATTAAACAAGATATTGTTTGATTTTTAAATTTTTTTTGTTTTTTTATTAAAAGTGAAAATTATCTGTAAACTCAAATAAAAAAAATTGAGCATTTTGAATGAAATTTATTTTTTATTTAGATTTTGAAGAAATATTTTTTTAGATAAAACAACCAAAAATATTATAATTTAATTAAAAAAATATTAAAAAGGTATTTGAAAAAAGATAGTCAACTAGATAATTTTTTCAAATTTTAAAAACAGTTTTTTAAGAACATAATTTGACAAATTATTTAGATAAAAAATTAAATGAAAACAGAGAATAATTTAATAAAAAAAAATAAAATCAAAAAAATAAAATCAAAAAAATAAAATCAAAAAAATAAAATCAAAAAAATAAAAACAAAAAAAAAAAATCAAAAAAATAAAATCAAAAAAAAAACTAAAAAAAAAAACTAAAAAAAAAAAATCAAAAAAAAAAAAATTAAAAAACAAAAAAATATTTTCAAAAAATTCTTTGTAAAATTGAATAATAAAATTTTTTAAAATTTAAAAAACAATAATTAAATTAATTAAAAAACAAAAAAATTTTATTAATTCAGAATTAAATTTATGATGAGATCAATTTTCCTTGTAATCGGAAACTAATTTTTAACGAAAGATAAAAAAAAATTTAAATTCGCCTATCAATAAGCTGAATTTAAAATTGATAAGTTTATGTGAAATTAAAAAAACAATTTTACAAGAAAATAATTTTCTTAAATATACAAAAATAATGAATGTTAAATTAAAAATGTAAACTTGAAATGAAGAAAAAGTTGAGCTAAATTAACAAAAAATGAAATGTAAAATGAATCATTTTGTGAATTTGTTTTGAAATGAAAAAAAAAGATAATCAATTTTAGTGTTTAGGAAATAAAAAAAAAATAATTAGCATTGAGTGTTTTAAAATGTATAAACTTAATTAACAATGTAAAAAATTAAAAAAAAACTTAACAAAAAAGATTACTTCACAACTAAAAATTTTTGTTACTATCACAAAACAATTTATATTGTTAAACAAGTTTAATAAAATAAGATAACTTTCTACAAAGTTAATTCTTAAAATAATTTTATAATTAAAAAAAACTGATAACCATTTTGATGGTATTCAAATAACAAACAAATTTTAATTTGATAAAATAAAAATTGTTAATAAAATTATTTATAACTCAAACAAAAAAAAGAAAATCAAAAACAAAGTTAGCCAAACTAATCAAACAACTATATTAAAAAAATGTATTTGTGATAATTTCAATGTTATAAAAATTTAAGCCACTCTTAAAAAAATTTGAAAAAAAATATAAAAAAATCAATAAATACGAGTTCGTTCTTCTTCTAATTCTTGATTATTTGAAAATGCATTTTTTTCAGAAAACACTTTTTTTTTATTTACTTTACATCCTCGATTGTAAATAGCTAAATTAATTAAAAAAGAAATGATCATTCAAATTTATATATGAAAAAAATTTAAATAATACCTGGATTTATTTTTTTTTTAGAATCTACTTCCAAATTATCTTTTATTTTAACTGGATAATTGAATGATTTCTCAAAGAATAGTTCTTTCATTATAATTGAATTATCTTTTTTATTAAAATTATTCTCTTTTAATTTCTGTTTTAATAAATTAGTTGAATCTAATTGACCATAAATAGAATTTGTTTTCCCAAATGATTGAGGTTGTTGTTTAATTAAATTTTTTTGGTTTATTAAATCGATTACATCATCATCACTTTGTTCATCGGTTATTGATCTTTCAGATGAAACACTTGATCCTGTTGATCTTTTTGGAGGTTTTAATTGTTCGTATATAATTAATGCAGAGTCAAGTAATAATTGACTCAATTCACTAGGTAATAAATTATCATCTATATTTGATTGTTTTGAATTATCAGTTTTATTCTCTTGAAATTTAAAATTTTCTTTTTCATCATAAACTATTTTATCGTTAAACTAAGAATAAAATAAATTAAAACAAACTTTTTATCAAGAAAAAAAATTTAACTTACTGTATCTTCAAAAACTTTGTTCTTTGAACTAGAGCAGTTTTCATGTTTTGTTTTATAATTTGATTTTTCATTCTCAATCTTAACGCTAATTGCATTTTTACAATCAAAAGGCAATTGATTGTTTAATTTGCACTTTTCATATTTACTTTTAACAAGTCTTAAGGTTTTATAAATTGTTGTTTCAGTTGTTTTTTCATCATCTGAATTTTCTTTAAGATCTTCTAATTTTTTTTTCTCTTCTAATAGTTTTCTTTCTTCTTGTTGTTGTTTTAAATTTTGTTCATGTTCAGCTTTTAAACTCTGAACATATTCATTTTCATAATCTCTTAATTTACTTAATTCTAAATCTTGAATTTTTGTACTTAAACTATTATTTTCATTTAAAACACTATCTAAACAAATCGAATTAGCAATCGAAAAAACTGTATCATCATCTGTTAAAATATCTAAATCATCACCTTGTAATTTATTTTTTAAAATTTTATGATCACAACTTTTATTTAATTTGAATAAACAATTATCATCTAATTTATCATTTTGATTGTTCATTAAGTTTTGTATTAATTTCTCTTTTTTAGCATTTAAACTTTTTATTTCTTCATCAATATTTTTTAACTCAACATCTAAAATACTTTCAATTGAATTTGAGTTTTGTGATGTAGTTTCATTATTTTCATGCTTTTTCTCTTTATTTATTTGTGATTTTAAAATCATCTCTCTAATTCTTTTCAATTCAGCTTCTAATAATATTTGTTGTTTTTTCATGTTTTTCATTTCTTCTTCAGCAAATATATTTTTAGTATTTTTATCTAAATTCTCATTCGACACAATAAATTTTTTTTCATCTTGTTTACTATTTATTATTTTTGTAGATACATTAATAACACTTGAATTAGTACTCATTGTACTATTAGAATTTTCAAAATTATTTACTTGATTTGTTTCATTTTTAAAACTATCGATCGTTTTATTTTTTTCTATTTGAATAGTTGAATCTAATATTTTTGTTTGTATATTTAAATTCTCATTAGAATCTTGTCTACTACTTCTTAAACTTGTGTATGAGTTTTCAAAATTACAAGTATCACTTTCTCCTGCATAATCAGATTCATATTCTACGTTTAAGTTATTTGTTTTTAATTTAGGATTGTTTGAATTTATTAAATTGTTTGAAGTATTTGTTTTATAAATTTTATTTTTATCTTCATACTTAATATTTTCATTTAAAGCTTTTTGATCCTGCATTAAATTATCAGAATATAAAACATTTTTATGTACTGAAATGTCATTTGTATAATTAAATGAATTATTATTAAAATTATCTATTTTATTATACTTAACCATATTTTCTATTATTTCAACTATAGGAATTTGACTTTCATAAAGATTTTGAGCTTCAATTAATTGCTTTTTAAATTGGTCATAATTTAATTTATGCTCAGCTATTTTTTGAGGTTCTAAACTAATTAATTTTTCTTCAGATTCAATTTGGATTTGAAGTTTTTCGATTGTATCTTTAAGATTAGATTGGTTTCTTTTATATTGGATTAATATTAAAATTAATTCCTCATGTGTTTTACCTAATAAATCACCTGTAGATAAACATGGTTTTAATAACTTTGTCCCTAAATTAATATAATTATCTTGAAGTTTTGATTGTTGTAAATTATCTCCAACAGATTTAGAAAGCTGTCTTTGATAATATAAATGCATATTATTTTGATTAAAGTTTTCATTATTTTTTTTAGAAAAAAAAGGCATAACATTTTCTTTGTCAAATAAATTTGGCATTGCATTCAGTTTTTCATAATCCATTTGCATAACCTTGCATTTTGAAGATTTAGAAGGTAAATTTAGTTTAAAGCTTTCTAAATTATTTAACTTAGAATTAATCTTGTCTGAACTTTTATCGCTTTTTACTATCGTAGATAAATCATCTTCAGATTTACGTAGATTAAAATTTTTTGCTTTTCTTTTACGTATTTTATTCCCCAGACTATACATTTTTTCTTTGAGATCTAAAAAATCTAATTTAAAAAAAAATTATTTTGTGATAAAACATAAAAAAAATTTTAAAATAAGCATGCATTTTAACGACTTTTTTATTAAGCTTTTTACAAAATGAATAAAAAAATAATTTGTGAAAAAATATTTTTAAAAACTATAAAATAAAACTAAGGTGATTTTCCATTTTGAAAAATATTTTGATAGTTATGATAATTTTTATCATTTGTGTTTTTAGACATAATAGAAATATTTTTTAAGTTATTCAAATGATGATCTAATGGCATAGGATTATTAACTAAAAAATTTTGATTTGTTGAGTAAGCTGCTAAATTAGATGATGAACTTTCATCATAATTATCTTTTCTTGAATAATTTTGAAGATTTAATTGTTGTTGTCTTTGTAAAAATTGTAGTTGTTGTTGTTGTTTAATTAATAGTTGCTGCTGTTGCTGTAGCTGCTGTTGCAATGCTAATAAATGTAAACGTTCTGCTTCTGCATTTTCATAAACAGCGTAATTTTGATTACTTCCAAAGTTATTGTTTGCATTTAGCAAATTATTTATTTTATTTATATTTTTATTTAAATTTAATTGTTTGTTAGCCAAACATTTTTCAGCATTATTGTTTAAATTATTACCGTGATGATTTAGATTGTTTTGTAAATAAGGCGATGTATGCTGTCGATAATAATTATTTGGTAAAGATGAACTTTCATTTATGTTTGATAGATTACTATTTAAATCTTCAACACGAGTATTGTGATTAATGTTTAAGCTTTGTACAGAACAATTTAATGATGATAATGAAGTTGTACTATCGTGCAAAGAAACTTTATTTTGTGCTTCATGATATTTTTCATATTCTGCTAGATTATTAAGATTTTTTTGTTTATTGTTTATTGAAGAATCTAATAAATTAGGTTTCCAACTTAGTTTACTAGAGGTAGGGCTGTTCAAATTATTAGAGCTTATGTTATTATCAGGCGTTTTTGAAATATTATAATCTTCATTTAATAAAACTGGTTGCTCACTGTCAACAGTAGCGTATCCAGATATTGTTGGAGAGCGTAAATGAATCGGTGTAGTTCGACTATTTAATAAATTTTTTGATGAGTTATTAAATTTAATTGGTGTTACATTATTTAAGTTATGAAAAACTTTTTTTTCAGTTTCATGGTCACTAGTTGTACTTGTAGATGAATTTTGATTATTTGAATTATTATAATTAAATCCTAAGTTTTCTTTATTGAGTATCCCAGTTTTTTCATTATCATGATTTTCAATAATTTCGTTTTGATAATTTAAATTATTATTAGTTTCAAAACAATTTTCAATAAGTTTATCAGAAATTTTATCGATATTTTCAGGAACAACTTTATTGTTGCAGTTCAAACTATTTGAAGAACAACTATTTGTTTTGATAAAACGTTCAACATTTTCATAAACAGGATCACAGTCAATATAGTTTGAACATTCATGTAATTGATTCATTGAGTTAGAAAAATTTTGATTAGAAATTAAGTTTTGATTTAAGTTTTCAAGTGAAGATGAAATTTTAATATTATCATTTTTAGTTTCAATGCATCCTGTTTCTAAGTCATTGTCGAATAAATTATTAACAATAATTTCAGACACAGATTCATTCAAAACTAAATTTTGATTTAAATTTTGAATTTCAGTTTTTTCATAATTAGAATCAGTTTGAACTTCATTAATTTTTTCTTCAGAATCTTTCAAATTTATAGCAAGTTCATCTTCGTATAAATTATTTTTTTCTGAATTTTTGCTTGAAATTTTTTGTAAAGAAGTAACTCCTAAAAACCTTGAGTTATTTAAGGAATTACATCTACTTAGTAAAGGTGGTGGAGGGTTTATTTCTCCTTCGTTTAGCTTAGTATTCAACTCGAGCTTTTGTTTTTCTGATAACAAATCTGAGTAATAATAAGGGGCAACAGAATTTGAATAAGTTGTAGAAGGTGAAAACACAGAATCTATTTTGTCAATATTTTCTAACGAAGATTTTTCTTTCAAGCTTGACAATGAAGATTTTAAAGACGATGAGCTTAAGTTTTGATTTTCTAAAAAATCTGAATTTTGTTCTTTAAAAGAATTATTTTCAATTGATACATTTTCAAATTTTGCAAAGCTTGTACTCGAATTTGAAAATTTTTTTGAAGAGTCTACAATATTAGTTTCAATAGCAAAATTATTAGTTTCTTTATTTTCTGCAGGTAAACAAGATGTGCCATATTTCAAACCATCAAAACTTTCGTAAGCTGGATTTGTATCCATTAAATCTGGACTTAAAACAGGATTTGATACAACAAAAATATTATTATTACAATTGATTAAAGAAGAAGAAATTATTTGCTGAGGTTTATAAGAGCATTCAGATTGATTTATAAAAATACTTTTATTTATTTGATTTGTAGAGCTTGAGTGATTTTTATTTTGTTCGATTTCTTTTAGACAATTTATTTTAGAGTCAGTCTCTAAATCTTGATTTGTAGTTACATTTTGTATATTCTTTGTTTCTTTTTTTTCAATTAAAGCACAAGTTAACTTAAAATCACTTGTTTTATTAAGACGATTATTTTGAAAATTTGCAGGTGCTTTTTTTATAGTACTCAAACCATTATTTGAAGCAAATTGGTCATCAAAGGATTTTTTATAGCTAATATCAAGGAACTCATGTTCATTCTCTATATCATTAGTTTTATTTTTTTCAAGTTGGTTTTTACAAATATTTATTTCTTGAAATTTCTTTGAACTATTACTTTCGTTTAAAAATTGGTTTTGGTCATAATCTTCTGTATCAAGTTTTTTAGAACTAAAAACATCGTCAAAATTAACATTTTTGGGTAAAACAAAATTAATTTCGTTTTGTTCATTAGTGTTTTTATTGTTAGATGATAATTTTTGCTCAATTTCTGTTTTTTTTTCATTCAAAGGTTCATCAATTTCATTGTTTGAGTTTAATTTAGATTCCATTGTTAAATAACCGTTATCTTCTTCTTCATCTTGAAAAATTTTTTTATTATTTGACACATTTTGACAATCGTAAACGTTCATTTCTTCTTGCTTGATAAAATCATTCAAATTTTGGTTATTTTCAATAATTGAATTATCTAATAATTCATCATTTATTTCGCTTGAGTCTTTGTCAAAAACGTAAACTGTTTCATTTTTTGATATGTTTGAAATTTCAAGATTCTTTCCAACACTAGGTTTTTCGTTATTTTTTTTAATAAAATCTTCTTCGTTAGATACTAAAAAATTTGAGTTTTGACAATTTAATTCTTGTTGACAAACTATCTGTTCAGGAGAAATTTCTAAACAAGGATTAAAATCTTCATTAATGTCTAACTTAGTTTCGAGATCTATTTCAGATTGTTTTTTACATTCAGCAGAATTTTGATCTAAAATTATATCTTTTTTGATAGAATTACGAGGAGGTTTTTGGGCTACTAAAGGTTCTACTAAGTCGAATTCTAAAATTTTTTTTGCTTTTTGTCTCAAATTTTCCTTTACTTGTTTTTGGTTTAGTAAATTATTTGTTTCATTATTTTTTTCAGGTGTTTCTACAATTATTGCAGGCATAGCTCTTACTGAATCTGAACTTGATGAAGTTTTAATACTTGTTTTTAAATTAGCATTTATAGATCTAGGAGGCTTTAGGATTATTTCGCTTTTATTTTCTATTTCTTTTAAATTATTTATATCAGTCATTGAATTAGAATACAGTAGCCTTTGTAATTGATCTCTTCTTTGTTGCATTGTCAAATTAACTTCACCCTCTACATTGTCTAAAAATTCAATATTATCATTTTTTTCTGTTAAATTATCTTGATTTTCGGAATCAATATTTTCTTTCAAATCTAAATTATTATTTTCTGGTTGAAAATCATCTAAAGGACCACAATAAGCATGACTTGCATGATAACTTGCTGTCATTTTTGGTGATTTATGAATGCTAACAGCATTCATAAAACTTCTTCTGAATTGAGATCTAGAAAATGGTTTGGGTGAAATTTCAAAATCATCTGAAGCATCATCTGATTTTTCAATTATTTCTTCATCATTTTTATCTAATTCCAATTTTAAGTCAGAACTTAAACTTTTATTTTTAGAATTATCTCGATTCATTATTGATCGTGCATTCAAATTTAAAGGTGGTGGAATATAGTCTTGCTGATACTCAGATAATTTCGTATCATTTTCCTTTATTGAAACTTCGTTTTCTTCAACACGTAAAATTTTTTGTTTCTTTAATAATTCTTGCTTAGCGACTTCATTTTTTAAACTTTCGATTTCTAAGCGAGCATTTTTACTTAAAACACTTTGATAAATATTTTCTTGCTGCTCTAAATTAAAATCAAACTTTTGCATCAAATTTTCTGATTTGACAACAAAATCATCAGAATTTGTTTTAGCAAAACATTGATTTTGTCTAAAAAAATCAATATTCATATAATCAGGAGAACCTGATCTAAAATTTCTATTAGAACTAGATTGTGCATGCTCTAAAATTTTTAAAAATAATACAAAAAAATTATTTTAAAAAAAATTCTTTTAGTTGTTTGTAAAAAAAAAAGTTATGACGTTAGTTATGAATAAAGAGAAATATTATTTTTTAAAATTAATTTTAGTAAAAAGCTTAAAGTCAGATTGAAAGTTGTTAAAAAATAAGTATTGTAAAAGTATAAAGAATTTTAAAATAAATAGTTATTAATAGATAAAATCAAAACATTTACTTACCATCATATTGATTATTGTATAAAGAATTATTTATTTGATTTTGATTTGATGATTGATTACTGCTATTAATGCTTTGAACTATTTCTGATGTAATCAAGTTAGAAGGTAATGGAGGTGTTATTGGAGCAAAACGATTTTGTTGTGTAGACATTGGAGTTGAAGATTGAGATCTTTGTGCTTGTTGTAAAAAATCAGACCAGGGACGACAAGAAGGAGTTGTCATTGGATTTATTTCTTTATTATTTAATATTTGATAGTTTAATGGTATTTGATTATTAGATGATAAATATTGATTTTCTTGGCTTGATTTAGGGCGTTTATTTGTAATGTTTGTGTCTACATAAGTTTGATAATCTTGTTGTAAATTTGTTTTTTCAGCCTGGTTCTCAATAAGATTATTCATTTCAATATTAAGATCTGAAGCATTTTGTCGAGTTAAAGTTGGTCTTCGGCTATTTATATTTTGATCTTCATCTTTTATATTTTCTTTATTAGATTGATTATTTCTTATAACATTTGATTTTTGCATTGAGGATACAGAATAAAAATCCTGTTGCATAAAATTATTAGAACCATCAATTAGGTCTGGTATATTTTTTGAAACTTGCTCTAAATTACAATTTGAACTTGGCGAAAAATGATTTTGATTTGTACCATATAAAGATGCATTTGTACCATTTGGATAACTTTCGAAATCATTATCATTATTTACATTTTGAGAATTTTGAAGGTTAGTTTGATGACGTCTAGGCTTAGGTGGAGCATTTACATAATGTGACCGTTTTGCACCATTGATTGGTGGTAAATTAGAATTTTGCATTTTAGAGTTATCTAAAACTGGTAAGTGTTGGAAAGAGTTTGTTTCAGATAGATTTAACATTTGTTTATTACTCCTTTGAGATGATTTTAAAGAATAATTAAGTGATGAAGTACTTGGAAGGCCAATTGAGTTGTACGAATATTTTTCTGCGTTCATTTGATTTAATGGATCTAAATCATTACTTGTTTTACTTTGTCTATTTGGTTTATAACTACTAAAACCACAGTCAGATTCTGATTCATTTAATTGATTGTCGTCCATAGTCATCATGCTATGATCCAGTGTAGATGAGCTTTTATTCTGTATTTGATTATTCAAACTCAAATTAGCATTCATCAATTGATCATTTCTGCATAAGTTCATTTCGCTGGAGTTATTAAAATTTTTGTTATTTTCTTGATTAGCTAAGTTATTTCCATTAATATTCATTGTTCGGTTTAAAATTAAATTCATCATGTCTTGGCTGTCAGGTCTATTTCGACTTATGTTAGCAGCTGTTAAAGCAGCAGTCACTGTTCCATCTTTCAACTGTTCATAATTTGATGAATTTAATTGCATAGTTGCTGATAAACCAATCAAAGTCATCCATTGATGCATAGATTCAGCACATTCAGCTGCTAAATAATGAGTTTTTGTGTTGTGATGTTCTAATTTAAAAGAAAACTTTCTAGTAATTCCATCAATACTTGTTGAACAAGCTGTAACAGTGTAAGAAGGTAATAGTACAGAACCAAGCGTTTTTTGTTCCTGAGCGTCTTTATAATAAAAAAGACAATATTCACCTAAAACAAACCAACGACGCTTCCATTGCTTCAAACCTGCTCCTTCTAAGCGATAAAGCCATCCTTTTAAACTAACTTGCATCTCTGCAGAACGTTGAATAGTTGGAGCTCGAATAGGCTGATTAGTGACTAAACCAGCAACAATACTTTGAGCTGCAGAAGATACAGTTGATGTATTATTAAAACTGTTACTATTGTTGACATTTTGATTTTGATTAGAATTTATTTGCACTGAATTAGCTACAGCTGCCATTTGCTTTTTCGTACGTGCAATTTGTACTCTTAAACCATCCATACTGGTAAAGATTGAGTTTTGATTTCGGTGGTGTGGAAGATGGTGTCTATGTTGATGATGAGAAAAGTTCAAAGAACTATTTTTATTAACAATGTTTTCTAAAACTGTATTGTCTGGTAAAATATCAAAATTTTGAACTTGCCCATCAAATCTATCATTTAAATTCAAATTATTATCAGCTTCTTGATCAAAATCAGTTTGATGTATTGCTGCTAAACTGTATTGTGGAGGATTTTGATTAGGGTGTGATAAATTTGAATAAAGAGAGTTTAGACCAGAATCAATAAAATTTGTATCAGAGTATTGAGGTGGCGGTATAGAATGATTGACTCTATAAATATCACAAGGATAATTTGAACGTTTCAATAAATGTTGTGAAGGTAAAGGAGGTAAAGGAGGGGGTTTATCTTCATCAATTTCCAAGTTTGTACAACTAGTTTCTTGATGAGAATGATTCCCATTTGATTTTAATCTTTCAATTTGATTGGCACTTATGTTTAGCTGATGTCGTGCTTTTTGCTGCTGTATATACTGTTGAGCACGTTGATTATCTAATAAAGCGATTTCAGCTAAATTATATTCATAAACAGGTTGTTGATTTGAGTGTAAAGGATTATTTATATTAAGAAGTTCTGTGTTTGGATTACTTGAGTAAATATTATTAGCTAAATTATTACTAATACTTGGTATTCCATTGACAAATGATTGTTCACCAATGCTTAGATTGCTTATTGAGTTTTCATTACTTAAACAACTATACAATTGGCCTGTGGGCTTATTAGAGAAATCAAAATGACCATCCAAAGGCCTGAATAAAACAAAAATAAAATTAAAATTAAGTATATTAGCAAAGTGAGTTAAAAAGAATTAATTCTAAAATTTATTCTAAAAAGCACCTATTGCAACAAATAAATTTTGTCCAGTCCCACAAACTCCAATCTATTTTATTCATTTTTTTAATAAATTTTTTGATATAAACTTTTTAAGGATAATTTCAATTTTTTATGAGAAAATCATTTTACAAAGAGATATAAAAAGATTTAAGTCAAAAACAATTAAATAAAAAATTCTCAAAAACTAAGATAAAATTTTTAAAATAAAACTATATCATCAAACTTAAACTGAATCTTAAGCACAACTAAACTTTAATACTTATACACTTAAAAATATTTTATTTTCACCAAACTTGATCATTTTCAGTATAGAAGAAAAAACGGAGATCAGTTAAAAAAAAATTAACAGAATTAAATAAACAAAAAAAAAATAATAAAAAAACAATTTAAAAAAAATTAACAAAAACTGAAAATTAAATTTTTCAAGCTTCGTTTGAAAATAAGTTCAAAATATGACCACAAAAAAGAAGAAACATATCAAAATTTTCGACTAAAAAAACTTTAATCGAAAAACGATGTATAGCGCATATTTTGTTGAGCATCTCTTTTAGAGAAAAAAATTTTGTAGAAGATTGAAAAAAGCGGTTCAAGTACGAATTTTAATAGAATAATTTATCGCGCTTCTTTACTGCGGCTTTTCAATGCTTCTCTATTTTTTTCTCATAGAGACTATTTTTTGAGAGAAAAAAAATTTTTAATTAAATTTTTTGACCAAATTAGTCAAAAATTTGAAAAAACTTTACTCTACTAATTATTTTTATATGAAAATTTTTAAAGAATTTTATTTATAGAATTAATAACAGAATTAGTTAGTTTTAAAAAAAAGTAATTTAGATACTTTAAAAGGTTAAAATGTGGTATAATCTAAAAGAAACAATTGTATGAAATTAGAAAATATTTTTTTTTAAATGTAATAATGAACCATAAATTTTGATTTTACTTTGAATTACTAAAAATTCACAAGTTTACGAAATTTGCTGATCATTAAGTTTTAATAGGAAAAATTTAATTAAAAAAAAAAAAATCAATTGAGTATTTTGAAAAAAAAAATCAAAATTATTGATAATAACTATTCTAAGTTTAAAAATATTTCACTAAAAACTAATTTTTAATGAACTAAAAATTAAAAATAACTTTCAATGATCTAAAACATAAAAATAAATTATCAATAAATCAAATTAAAAAATAAGATTAAACAAAATAAAGAATAAGATGAAAATTTTTCAATAAACCAAAAAGAATAAGATTAAAGAAAAAAATTATTTTTAAAAACAAAAAATTTTTCTGATTAAGAAAGGAGATGTCTAAAATCTTATAAAATTTTGAAAAGCTTTTAACTTTAAAAAAATATTCTAATAGAAGTAAAAATTTTAATTTACTTTTAAAAAAAAAACTCTAATTAAAGTATATTGACAAACTATTTATACTAAAGTTTAAAGAAGAAAATTTTCAAACAAGAATAATTCAAATAGTTTGAAATATGAATACAAATTATTTAAAAAAACATTTTTGAAAACCAGAAAAGTTTTTAATTTTTAAGTTTCAAGAATTAAATAAATTCAAGATTTAACTTTGATTTCAAAAAGTAACCAAAAGAAGAAAAAAAATTAGCTAACACACGTAAATCGAATCTTATCAGAAAAAAATTTTCAAAAAAAACTATTTAAAGTTTGGTTATAAAAACAAATATTGAAATTACAGACTAAGTTTTAAAAAAATGTTTATTAAATTATAAACTACTTTATGCATCAAAATGAAAGCTATTACGAAAATTAGGTAATTAATTAAAAACATCAGAACAAAAGTTTACCTTCTAAAAAATTATGTTTTATAAATCTTCATAAAAACTTTGATAAAAGTCTTTTTTAGAATTTTCTTAGCAAATGATAATCTAAAAAAAAGTTTTAAAAGACTTTTACAAAATTAAATGCTTAAAAGTCCACTAATTTAAATCCGAATAATAAATAATTTTAACATTAAACTTAATTTCATATAAATTAAAGATAACTTTTAATCAAAAGAATAGTCTTTTTATAAATTAGAATATTTCTCAATAAAATTAACAGTTAATAATAGAAAATGAAAAAAATACTTACAATTTTTTAGAAAAAAAACTTTTTTCATCAACTCAAATATTCCAAATGGCACTTAGAAAAGAATTTTTTTTTTATAATAAATTCAAAAGTAATTTGAAACTTAAAATTTTAATTTTAAAAGTAACAGAGCTTATAAAAACTTGATAAAAAACAGATGATTAAGAAATAGATTTAATTACTGATTCACTATTTAAAATAATTTTTTTTTTTTAAATCTACTGTTAAGTTTTTCTAATAAACACATTTAATAACATTAAACTATAAAAAAAAGTAAAAATTCTTTAAAAAACTTAATAAAAATTGTTCAAAAATCAATATAGCCTAACTCAAATTTCAAACTTAAAAAGCTAATAAACTCTAAAAATTTTCTTTTTTAATTACTAAATTTAAAAATTGATTTTTAATAAATTTAAATTGATTATAAAAATTTTAAATAGCCCAAGCTCATTTGTATAAAACAATTATTAAAATAAACTACAAATTAATTAACAAAAAAAAATAAATTAATTTTCAAGTTTTTAATATTTTAGCTCAAAAATTATAAAAAAGAAAAATCTTTTTTGTTTATAAATTCTGGTTTTCTTTTTTTATTAAAGCACAATTGATTTAAAAATGGCGCAAATTTTTTTTTCTACTTTCTAATTAAATACAAAACAAGAATAAAATTTAAAATTCATTTGCACTTTCAAATAGATTTTATTAAAATTACTTTGAAAATCTTTTTTTTTTTATAATTTCTTTTATTTTCTGTGATTCAAGATGGTCACTTACACTACACAAATTTTACATTACCCATTATTGAATTATTACAAAACTTAAAAATTTTTAAGAATGTTGGCGGTTACTTGTTTTTTTTTCATTTCTATTCCACAGGTTGAAACAATTTTTAATAGAAACTAAAGAAAATAAATAAAAAAAAAAAAAAAGAAGATTCCCTAGAATCTTTTATTTTAATGTAGGTAGTCCAATAACCAGAAGAACTGCTTATAAGAATATAAAAGACTAAAGGTAATTATATAGGAACATACTCTTAAGCTTATTTAAAATAAAAAATAAAAAATCTTGGTACTCTCCTTGTTTTAAACCTCAAAACACAAGGTATAAAGGCTAAAATGTTTGTTCAAGAAATTTTCAACAAGCTTAAGCATCTATTTACAAGCAAGTTTTAAATTTTTTTTTACCAAAAAGTTTTAAGAGTTTTTAAGAGAAAAAAAATCAGAACTAATTAAAAGGCAGGTTTGAAAGCAAAATTAATTAAAACACAAAGGTAATTTTCAAAAAAAAATTATCAAAAATTAATTATTCGAAACCACTAGAGATAAAAATTTTATTAAAACAAAATCAAAAAAAAAGTTTAATTAATCAAAAGCTTTTAAAATGAAAAAAAAAATTTAAAACAAACAAAATTTTAAAGTTGAAATAGAAAAACTTGAAAACTCTTAATTAAAATTAATTTTATCGAAACATAAAAAAAAAATCACATTAAATCACTCAATTTAAATAAAAAAATTGAGTTGAATAGCATCAAATTAAATTTTGATTAAATATTACTCAACTCATTTAAGATACTTTTGTTTATTCAAATTCAAACTTTTTTATTTTGTAAAACAATCAAACCTTCTAATAAAAAAGCTTTAAATTTTTTATAATTCGCATTCTACAAATATCAAATAACAAAAATTGATGAAGATGACAAGTTTAATTCTTGTTTTAAGTGAAGAGTAAATTAACCAAATAGTAGAACTTGAATTTTAAAAAAAAAAAAACTAAAGATGAAAATGCTTAAAGATATAAATTGAAACTTTAAAAAGATTTTTTTTAAGAATAATTTTTCATCAACAGTTTAGGTAAATAATAATTTTTGATTTAATACTTATGAACTTTTTTAAATAGTTTTTATTTGTTTATCAAATACACTAAAGCTTCTTCATATCAATTTAACTTTTTTCTAAGCTTTTCACACCTTATATTAACATGATTTTTAGAAGTAAACTTTTTCGATCATAAAACATTTAATTTTATTCATTTTTTTCATTACTAATAATTTTTTATTAAAAAATATTAAATTAATTGAAACTAAAGCTAATTTTTACTTAGCTTCTTTATCTTTTTAAGTCTCACTAAATTTAAAAAAAACTTTTTTGGAACAATTCACTAAAAATAAAAATTCAAAAATTTAATTTCAATAAAATTTTTAGAAATTCAACGTAATGAAAAACTATTTCAAAATTTTTATGTAAAACATTTCAAATTAAATAATTTTAATTAAAACGAATGAAAATATTGAATACTTTAAAAAGGTAGTTGTTTTATATTTTAAATTTTATCTTATATTATATTTTAAAATATACTTCTGAGTGATTTCATCAAATAATACTGCTGCCTAGCTTTGAAAACATAAATTAAAAACTTAAACTTTTTATATACTCAACTCAAATTATCTTTAAACCAATAAAGCAAAATCACTAACATTGTACATGTGCTTACAATTTTTTAATTTTTTGTTTCAGTTTTTTCCTTAATTAGAATTATTTGACAAAAATGAAGCTATGAAGAAAATTAATTTTTAGCTACAAAACAAATTCTAATTTTTAAATGTCAATCGTGTAATAGTTTTTTCTCTTTTGAAGTTTGAATATAATGATTTTAAAAACTTGCTTTAATTGATTGTCATTTAGAACGAATTATAACTCTTTTATTTCAAATATCTCTGTCAGAAAAAGAAAAATCGAGTTCTTTATTTTTAACTTATCAAAGAAATATGATTCTCACATAATATTTAAGTATTATATTCACTGTAAAAAATACCCCTAGAATCACTTAGAAAAAGTTATTTTAATACTAAAGAATATTCAATCAAAATTTTTTATTGAATAGTAATATCAGTTTTTGGTTGAGTTTGTTAATTGAAAAAATAATTATTAGTATTGATCATAAATTTTTTGAAATTTAGTGATTAGAGATTAATGTTAAGAGTAAGTAATTAAATGAAAGTTAAAAATGTAAAAGTTTGTCAAATTTTGATTTAAAAAAAAAACTACTATTTTGTTGTCTCTAACTCAAAAATAATCAATTTTGTTTACTTTTAATTTTATAAGTATTTGTTTTAGATTTTTGAATTTAACAAGTTGAATAATATCTTTTCGATCTCTATAGTTTCACTACACTTATCGAAATAATATTTTCTTAATTTAAATAACTTAAAAAATGTATATCTAATAACGAGTATACAGATTATTTAGACAAGAAAGTTTATCTAAGTATAGTCAAATGATTAGGGTTCTGACTAGACTTGTAGTTTAACAGATATACGCTAATTCATACTTTTTTTTGTCTTTCAAATGTAAGTTCAGAATTTTTTTAAATAAAATTGTTATTCTTTTAATATATGTGAATTCTTATACTTTTTTGATTCATTTATCCCAAAAAGTATACATTTTATGTTACTTTTAAAAAATTTTCAAAAAAAGCGCTTAAATTATTGTTTGACAACAAAACATTTAAATATAAATTTTTTTTGATTAAAGCTTTAGTTTTATTCAATAGATAAGTTGGCAAAAGTTTGAACAAGATATAAAAAATTTATTTTATTGAAAAATATGGTATTGTGAATGAAAAAGGTTAAGAATTAAAATAACTAAATCAAAATGATACACAGCTTGTTTATAATAAATACTTCTAGGTAATAAAGAGAAAAATTTTTTTTCTAAAAACTTTTTTTATTTTCTATTTTAATAGTGAAATTTTTATGGAAAAACATTGGAAATCTGTTTTGAATAAATCAATATGTGATTATTTTTTTGATGCTCAAAAAAAAGCTTTATCTAAATTTAAACTGGATAATCCTAATTCCATTTCAATTAAAAAAAATTTAAATTTACCAATAGTCATTTCAACCCCTCAACATTTTTTGATAAATATTTTTAGAAATGATATTTACTTAGTTGCAGTAACTGATAGTGAAGTATCACCTCTTTTTGTTATTGAGTTTTTACATAGAGTAATTGATATTATTTTTGATTACTTTGGTGATTGCTCTGAACAATTAATCAAAAAACAATATGTTGTTATTTATGAGTTGTTAGATGAAATGTTAGATAATGGTTATCCATTTGCAACAGAATCAAATATTTTAAAACAACTTATAAAACCACCTAATCTTTTAAGAACTATTACAAATACTGTAACAGGTAGATCTAATGTTAGTAATACATTACCTTCAGGCCATTTTTCAAATGTTCCTTGGAGAAGATCTAGTGTTAAATATACAAATAATGAAGCTTATTTTGATGTTATGGAAGAATTAGATGCAATCATTGATAAAAATGGTATGGTTGTATCTGCTGAAATTCATGGATATATTGATTGCTCAATAAAATTGACCGGGATGCCAGACTTAAGTTTATCTTTTACAAACCCTAGATTATTTGACGATGTTTCATTCCATCCTTGTGTGAGATTTAGAAGATGGGAATCTGAGCGTGTTTTAAGTTTTATACCACCAGATGGTAATTTTAGGTTAATGTCTTATCATATAGGAGCTCAAAATACTATTCCGATGCCATTAATTTGTAAACATCAAATTAGTTTTAAAGAATTTGGAGGAAAATTAGATATACAATTAGTTCATCGTAACACTATGAGTAAACCAGTATGACTTTTATTTAATATTAAAATTAAGATTTGAATTAATATAAAGTTTTTTTGTCTAGATTGATTTTGTTTCATTAGAAATGATAATGCCAAAAACTGTATTAAATTTAAATCTAACAACAAACCAAGGAAAATATACTTTTGATTCAGTTAATAAACTTTTATTTTGGGAAATTGGTAGAATAGAAGCAAACAAATGCCCATCATTAAAAGGATCAATAACATTACAAAGTGGTCAAGATTTGCCTTATTCAAATCCGCCAATTTTGTTAAAATTTACGTTAAATAATGTAGCTGTTTCAGGTTCAAAAGTTGATCGGTTAGATCTGTATGCAGAAGTAAGTTTATTAGCTATGAAAAAAAAAATTTAATTTAACTTTTTTTTTTTTTACAGAAATACAAAGCTTTTAAGGGGGTTAAATATATAACAAAAGCTGGAAATTATCAAGTTAGAACTTAATTTTACTTTAACTTTTTTTGTTTTTAGAAGAACAAATTTTTATTTTATTATTTTGTAAAAAGTTTTTACTCAAAAACTAATATTAATTATTTAAGTTTGCCAAGACTTATTTGTTTGAAATAAATTTTTTAATCAAATTTTTTATTTTTTTCACATAAAAAATCAAATTTTTTATACAAAAATCTTAATATAAATAAAAAACTCAAAAAAAAATTTTATTTTTAAGTTTTTATCTTATTTAAAATGACTTTTCTTTACATTTTGAACTCTTTTATTTTAATTTTATTGATCTAAACTATTTTATAAATCACTTTTGTAATTTTAGTGGATGGCTTATTATAAAAAGTATATAAAATAGATATTTTTTTTTAGTGAAAGGAATTTTTTTTTTTCAAATTTAAATTAAGCGCTAAAAAAATTGAAAAAAAAGTTTAGAAAAAATCCACTAGGAGATGATCTGACCATTTGAAAAAATCGTTTTTGTTTGAGATCTGGTCAAAAGCTTAGACAAAAAAAAAGAGAGTGAAAATGGAAAATTAGTAGAATGAACTTAATTTTTGCTGATTTCCGTTCTAATAAATTAGATTAATATCATTATTAACTATTTTCATGTTTTTTGAATCTTATTTGGTTTTAAATTAAAATTATCGGTTCATAACATCTTTTACTTAATTTGTCAATATTAAATTTTTAAATTTCAAATCATTCGGCTTTTTCATTATGTGTAAAACCTTATAAGTAGTAATAATTTTTGGAAGTTTTGATTTTTTAATAAATCTTAATAAAAATATATTTTTTTTAAATTTGGTTTATCCGATAAATTTTTTTAAATGTTTTTGTAATATTTTTTTTAACTTAAAAAGTAGTTAAAAAGACAATTTAATTTTAAGTTTCAAAAAATAAATAAACTATTTATATAAATTGATAAAATCAGCGTTTTTTCATAACAATGAGTTCTAATATGTATAGAGTAGGTGATTATGTTTATTTTGATGTGACACATTCTAGTCCTTATTCAATAAGAAGGATTGAAGAACTAGTAAAAACTTCAAATGGAAATGTTGAAGCTAAAGTTTTGTGTTTTTATCGTCGACGAGATATATCTTCGTCATTAATTACTTTAGCTGATAGACATAATATAGCTTTAGAAGAAGAACAAGAATTAGAAGCTGAATCTTTAAATGATAAGCAAAAACATCAATTAAAACATCGTGAATTATTTTTCAGTAGACAAATTGAAACTTTGCCTGCATATCATATAAGAGGAAAATGTAATGTTACTTTATTGAATGAAACAGAGTCATTAAGTTCTTATTTAAATAAAGAAGATTCATTTTTTTATACACTTGTATACGAGCCAAATCAAAAAACTTTATTAGCAGATAGAGGTGAAATAAGAGTTGGTTCTAGATATCAAGCCGAAGTACCTCAGAAAAATTTAAGTTTACCAGCTGAAATTGATTCTACAAAACAATATGAAACATTAATTTTCAGCCCTAATAGCTTATTAGATTCAGAAGTTGAACAATATTTAACCATAGTGAAGTAAGTTAATTAAAATTTTTTAAATGAATAAAATTATTAAATTTAAACTTTATAGATCAATTGGTACTTTTGGTCGAGCTTTAGATCATTCTAGTTCTATAAAACAGCCTAACTTACATTTAACAGCTGCTTGTGCTTCTAGAGACATTACAGTACAAAAAGCAATGGACGTTTTACATGAAAATAATTATGATATTGGAAAAGCATTATTGAGTTTAACTGAAAATAATGTTCCAACTATTTGTAAAGATGAATTAGAAGTATGGTCACCAGCAGAAGCAGCTTTATTTGAAGATTCATTAGATAAATTTGGAAAAGGTTTTAATGAAATTAAAAAAGAAGTTTTACCATGGAAAAGAATGAAAAATATTGTTGAATATTATTATATGTGGAAAACAACAGATCGTTATGTACAGCAAAAAAAATTAAAAGCAAATGAATCTGAATCTAAATTAAAACAAGTATACATACCAGCTTATAATAATAATAAACAAATGAGTAATGGAGTTGGTGGTGCTATAACTGGTGGTGATGTACCGGGTAAATCTTGTGAAAGTTGCGGTAAAACAAGTTCTTCACAATGGTATGCATGGGGTACTGCACATAGTAATAATCGTTTATGTCAAGGATGTTGGACATATTGGAAAAAGTTTGGTGGTTTGAAGTATCCTGCTAAGATAGATCATGATAAAACAACAAATAATACAAGTGGAAGTGGATCAAATAATGTTGGTTTAGCATTGAATAATTCTTCAAGTACAGTTAATTCATCTACAAGTATAAATAATAATAAAAGTGATACAAATGCACAATTTCAATGCAAAGAATGCAACAAAACATTTAACAGACAAGGTAATGATGCGCATGTGGTTCTTAATTTGATGGTTAAAAATAAAAGAATTGATGAGGGTGGTGAATTTAAAAATCTTTGCAATAATTGTTTGTCGAGTAAAAAGTGTTAGTGTTGTTTGGTTTGTTTTTGTTTATATATTTACCAAAATTTAAAAGTATTATTTCCTTAACCAAAAAATATTTATATCTGTTAGATTTAATTAGGGTATGCTTTGTATTTATTTTTTTAATTGATCTAATTTTGGTACAAATTGAATTATTTTCGATACTTTAAATTAAACCATGAATTTTTCACTAAATTTGCTTGCTTAATTGTACAAAATTTTTCAATTTTTAAGGAAATGAACAGGCGGTTAGTTAATTTTAGAAAGCAAACTAATTTAGCTAAATTCACAACTTTAAAATAGGTTAAACTAAAATTTTATTTTTTCATGCTTACATTTTTGTTTATGATGTTTTATTAGATCACTTTTTATTGACAGATTTTTTTCTTGATTTTTATTTTTACATATTCTCTCATTTTTTTATTCTTGGTAATTTCCTTGCATGACACCCAGAATTGTTGAAATATGAAAATTAATTTAAAATAAAATTAATCTATAGTTTTAGCTTTTTGAAACTTATTAATTAATTAAAAAAAAATCTAATTTGTTTGAAACTTTATTTTTACTAAAACTTTTTTATTATTTAGAGCGTCTGGTTTCCCATATGATAACCCATCAACCCTTCAGGTGTAATTATCCATTATGTGGTAAAGAATTTAGAGTAAAAGTTCACTTAGCACGTCATAACCAACAAATACATAATGCCAAAACAAGATCAGGATCTCCTAGACCTATCATGAAAACTAGAGCTGCTTTCTTTGTACAAGCTACTCAAGCTGCAAAAGTTGCTAGAATTCATTTTCCTGATTTAATTCGTTTAAAATTTGCATCGAAAAATCCTTTTGTGCCTATTAATATTGCTCAAATCAAGCAAGATTGTAAGTTAATTTGTTTTTTTGGCTTGTTAATTTTTATTAAAATTTTTTATTTTAAAGTTCAAGCAAAATTTTCAACAGATGAACTACCTAAATTGCCTAAGTTTGTACCTAAGTTTAAAGGAAAATTAAATGATGTAGCTCATAAATTAGGTACACCTTTACAGCCTTGCCCAGAATGGTTAATTCCTTTACCTAAAGATAAATTACCTCAGCCTGAAAGATATGCCTTTCCATTACTTAAAAAAGATAAAGGTAATTTTAAAAATTAATTTCCTTTTATTTTTAATTTAAAACAATTAATTTTTTTAGATGGTAACTTCATTTTACCTAAGCCTAAAATGAGTGAATCAAACGATAGTTCAAAACTTAACACAGACCAATCAATTAATCCTCGTAAACGTACTCATGATCAAACAGATTTAGAAAACTATCCTCAAATTTCGTTAAATAGAAGAGCCTTAGCTCCACCAATGATGAATAAACAACCAACGCCTGAGCTTTTAGCTTTAAGAACAAATGGTAGTATGTCAAATACTAGCGGTAAAGCTAGAATTTCTATAGCAAGAATTGGAGGTAAAAATAAATTAATAAGTTGGGTTGATGCACCAGATGATGTTTTATTCGTTGCTACAGAAGCAACAAAGTAAGTTAAAAATTATTTTTTTTGAAAATTTTGTTAATTTTTATTTTAATTTTCAGAAAATTAAGACAACAAGTTCAAGCTTCTATGCTAAAACGATCAAAAAGAAGACCTTGGGTCAAAGTAGATTATCCTTCTAATTATGATCCATCAATACTATAAAATTTTGTATAATTTAAAAAAGAAAAACGAGTAGATTAAACAAAAATTTCTTCTCTTTTTATATAGCTCAAACTTTAATTTATAAGTAGGAATAGATATTTAGGTTTATTGATTCAACTTATTTAAAAAAAAATTGTCAATTAATTTTTTTATTGATCAAGTTAATTTTTTGCTTAATTCAGTGTTCAATTTACTTTTTGTTAATAAGCTTTCATTGATAAAATTTTAAAATATATATTTATAGAGACTTTTACTTTTGGCTAAATTATGTTTCATTGAAACAAATACAAAATGAAAAATTTTTTTATTCAGAATGTTAATTTTTTGATCTTGTTCAAATAACTATAGTTTTTGTTGAACACTATACAGTAATATATTTTTTTGTCAATTGTAAACAAATATTTTATCACCTCTTTTAATTTTGACCAAAATTTTTTTATCAACCAAATAAAGGATCAAACCAAACCAATTTTATTTTAATTTAAACTAAAAATATTTTATTTTCATGTAAATAAGTTTTTATTAAGTAATGATTTCTAAAGTGAATAAAGTTTATTTTGTGAACTTAAAAATGAAAATAAAAGTTTAACATATTTTTAGCTAAAAATGGAAAAAAAAAATTTAATTTTCAAAATACATTAATCTAACATAATTAATCTCTATTATAATTTTTTTACTTCAGCTAGATTCTTTAGAAATTAAGTTTATTAGACAAGAAATTTTGTTAAAATTATTAACTAAAAATTGTCTTTTTAAAACCAAATTCATCTTTATTAGATATTTGTAAAAGTTTTTTTACAGAAATGTATTTAGCTAAACAACTTAATTTCTTAAATTTAAGCTATTTTTACATAATTTTTCAAATTCTTTGTTTAAATTAGTTTAAATTTTTTTTGCGCTCTGATTTAAGTTTTTTGAATTCTATTTTCAGATATCAACAAGTTTTTATTATGGATGAATCAGATTTTTCAAGTTCAGATGAAGATAAATTAAATGTAGAGCCAACTTATTCTAGAGCAAAAAATGTAGATACAAGTTTTGGTAGTGATAATGTGGAAGATAATAATTATGAAAAGTATTTAGAAATGGAAAAATATCAATGTTCTAGTGTTTTGTTTTTAGAAAAAAATGAAAAAAACTTTAAGGATAAAAATTCTAAAAATTTTTTTAATTATTCAGATACTGAAGAGTATTTATCACAAAAGAAAAGTAAATTAGAAAATATTTTTCACAGTATATTGATTGAATTTCCTGAGTTTTTTGAACAATGTAATGATAGGTATAATAATTCTTTTTACACTTGTGAATTTTCAGATCCTGATGAAGATGAATCTAGTACTGAAGATTATTGTTATTATACTAGTTATTCAGACGAACTAGATGAAGATTTTGAAAAAAAAATAACAATTGATACTGGTCAAATTGATTCAAGAAAATTTTATAATAATTATTTGAATAAACAAAGTACATCACAAGAACATCAAGAAAGTTCAAAAAATAAAAAAACTTTAGATAAAAACGAAAAAAAAGTTAGTAGTCATAAAAGAAGAAAAACAGAAAATGATTGTTCTAATGAAATAAAAATTAATAAATTAACTTTAAAAAATAATTCAAAAATCAATTTTAGTAAAGAAGTTTTAGACTATCAATCATCTAATTCAAACAAAAAAACAAAAAAAATAATAATTTTTAATGATACTCAGCCTAGACAATGGTGTGATGAAGAATTAGAAAAAATATCAAACTCGAATAATAAAAGTGATATTTTTAAAGATAAATTAAATGAAAAAGAAAATGAAATTCTTGAAGATATTAGTTCCAAATTAGAAATAAATTTTGACTTTTTGAAAAATGCTTTAGGTTTTTATAAAAAAGGTTATGAAGAATCTTATATTGCAAGGTATTTACAACATATTAATTATCAAATTAAAAATGAATTTTTTTTTAAGTTTTTTGATTATTACAATCAAGCTGCTGATTTAATTAAATTAAAAGAGGTAATAAAACTAAGTTTGAAAAAAAGTAATCGACTAACAAATTATGCTGAATATATTTTAGAAGAATCTCAAAATAAATTATTAATAATTTATCTTTACTACTTATATTTCGAAAACACTGAAAAAAATGTTTATATTAACAATCAACTAGCTTATGAAATTTTAACAAATAAACACAAGTTTGATTCAAGTTTATATGACAAAATACCTGTAAAAACATTAAATTTAAAATTGTTTTTTTTGACTTGTGTAAAAATGATTAGCCATTATATTAGTATTGACAATGATGTTATAAGTTATTTATTATTAACAACTGAAAGACCAAATATAAAAATAGAAGTAATTAAAGAAGAGCCAAAAAATTTTTTGTTTGAAAATGTAAAAAGATTTAATTTTAAAACTTTACAATTAAAATATCTAGCCCCACAAGACGCCTTAATTATACTTCAAAGTGAAAAAAAAAAATTAATTAAGATTACTTTTCAACACTCTAAAGTTTTTGAAAAAGCGATTCTTAAAATTTTGATGAAAAAGTACTTAACTATTAATATTGATTTTTTATCTGATTGTGTCCTTTATACTATGGCAAAATATTTTTTACCCAAACTAGAAAATTTTTATCGTTTTGAAATGGAACATCGGGCTAAAGAACTTTTAATGCAAGATTTTACAATAAAATTAAAAACATATCTTTCAAGACAACCAAAATTAGACCAATTTATACTTGCTTTAGAACCTCAATTAGCTTTGTATAATGAATTTATGTATTTTGGAGTTAAATTTAATAACAAAATTGTTTGTCATGACTGTTTTGATTTAAAATATAGTTTCAAGGAATTAATTAGAAAATTACATTCAAAATATAAGTTTCAAATAATTATTTTACCAAACGGTTTTTTTAGCAGCAAATTTAGACTTTTAATATCTGAAGTCTTTTCAGAAAATTCATCTCAAAATAAAAATGATATTAAAATTATCGAATTTCAAAAAGATAGTCCTTATATTGACAAAATGTTACCTTATGAAAGAATCAATTATTATTTAAACAAGTTTCAAGATCCTTTGAAAGAATTTATAAAAAATCACGATAAAATTGATTTTCCTTACTGTGATTATTTTTTATCTATTAAACCTTATGTTAATAAAATTTATAAAAGTTTATTTAAACAGTATTTAGCTTTAGTTCCAGTAGATGTTAATATTGAAGGAGTAAACGTACTAGAACATGTAACAGGGTTGAATAAAGTTTTAGCAATGAATTTAGTCAAACATAGAACAGTATATGGACCATTTTATAATCGTAATCAGTTGAAAATGGTCAAAGGTTTTACAGATAAAGTTTTTGAACAATGTGCAGGTTTTCTTATTATCAATTCTCAAACAATAAATAATTTAGATGTAGAAAAATTTTTAACTTTGTATAACATATATGATCAAACAATTATTCATCCAAGCTTATACAAATATGCCGATAAAGTTTTAAATTTTTTTGATATTCCTAAAAACTCTATAGGATCTCTGCCAACAAATAATTATTTTAAAGATCTAATCAGAAATTTAGATTTTATAGAATTTTCTGAAAGAATAAAATTAAATGTTCTACAAACTAATGTTATAGTAGAAGCTTTGTTGAAACCTTTGAGATATGATTATAGATACAGTCTTGAAACTTAAATATAAAAAATATTAATTACTTTAAATTCAACTGTCATTTTTTTATCAAAAAAATAAATTAAAATACTTAAAATTTGATCATTAAAATTAACAAATAATCATTTAATAGATGTTTAAGTATTTTTGTATGTTATTTCATGTAAAAATCAGAAAATCCCAAATAAAACAAACAATATTAAAAGTTTAAGAGGTGAAAAAAATCATTGTTCTTAAATACAAGAGAAAAAAATATTTATAAACAAAAAGTTAACGAATAGATGAATGAGTCATTAGTTTTAAAAAAAACTTTCAAATATCCAAAGTATTTTACTTAAAAAATTTTTAACATGAGTATTTTAGTACCAATCAAATTTTTTTTTGATGTTCTAAACGTAGTTTGTTTAAAAACCAAAACTCTTCTAATAGTAGTAATTCAAATGATGAATACAATAAAATGATATTTTCAAGTTATTTAACATTATCCATTGTATTCAAGATTTAAAAAACCTAGAGGATCTAAAAAAGATGAAAAATATTCAAATGAAAAAAATATTCAGCTTAATCAATATAATCAAGATTTAATGAAATTAAAGTTTTTTTTTTCAGAAATATAAGTCAAGGTTTGTAGTCAATAATTCGTCTATCTTTTATTAAAACAAAAAAATCTTAATATTTTTTTCGACATCTAATTACAATTTTGAAAATTCTTTTTTGACAAAATAATTTAAGCTAAACTACCAATCATCATCTTCATTGTTTAGTTGACTAACTTCTTCTCTTTTTTCAGTTTTTATTTCATCCTTAAATAAAACAAAATTAATAAAAACAAAAAAACCTAATAAAAATTTAACTTACAGGATAAGAGCTATTATTATAAGAATAACCTGAACCATCGTAATTATCTCCATCATCTAAGAAATCAGGGATTTTTTGATTTGAATCTTTCAAAATTTTAACCAAACTTGATTTTATACTACTATTTTCATCAGGATCATAAAAACTTATTGCTTTACCAAAATTACCTAATCTTCCTGTACGACCAATTCTATGAACGTATTCATCAATTTCTTTTGGTATGTCATAATTAATAACATATTCTACTCCTTTTATGTCTAAACCTCTAGAAGCAGCAGATGTTGCAACTAAAATAGGAGTTTCTCCTTTTTTGAATAAATCTAATGCATGTTCTCTTTGACTCTGTAAACGATCTCCATGAAAACTTGTAGATTGGAAATCTGATAAACTTAATGTTAAAGCAATAAAATCTGTTGTCTTTTTTTTATCAGTAAACACAAGTATTTTAGTTTTTGGATGATAAATCTTCTTCACAGTTTCTAATAAAAGATTTTTCTTTTCTCTGTAAGTAGTTAAAATAATTTCTTGTTCTACATCTGAATTAGCAGCTCCCAAAATTCCAATAGAAATAAAAATAAAATCATCTTTTAAGAATTTTTTAGCTAACTCTTGTACTGTTTCAGAAAATGTCGCACTAAACATAAGAGTTTGTCTTTTTTTAGGTAAATCAAAACCAAAAACGATGTTTTCGACTTGTGGAATGAAACCTTGATCTACTAATCTGTCAGCTTCATCTAAAACTAAATATTTAGTTTCGCTGAAAGAAATTAATTCTTTTTCTAAAAAGTGAGCTAATCTTCCAGGAGTTGCAACAACTATATTCGAATCTGAACATAGTCTATTTTTTTGATCAAAATAGTTAGCACCTCCGTAAATTAAACTAGATTTGATATCGTTTCTAAAAGTTAATTTTAAAGCTTGCTGATAAATTTGTATAGCTAATTCTCTTGTAGGAGATATAATAACAACTTCAGGACTACATTTGAATCCTTTTTCTTTATTAAGAGAATCTGGATTATTTAATAATTTTTCTATCAATGGCAAAAGAAAAGTTACTGTTTTTCCTGATCCAGTTTGAGCTGCTGCCATTAAATCTCGGCCTTCTGAAATAATAGGTATAGAATGCTTTTGTATAGGAGTCAAGGTTTTATAGTTAGATTTTGAAATTGCTTCGTGAAGAGACTTATGTTTAGTAGCATCTGTAAAACTCTCTATAGGATCAGGTATATCTTCTCCAATTTTTTTTACTGGAATCTTTTCAAATTTTGAGAAATTTATACCTTCTGATATATTATAAAATAATTCATCATCTTCTTTAGTGTAAGTAGGAGGAATATATTTTTCTTTAGGCTTATCATCTGTAAAAATAAAAAAATTTAGTATCTAAAAAAAATTTTTTAAAAAAAATACCTGTGTTTTCACCGTCATCATTGTCGAAATTTCTCCTTGAACCACGGTTTTCATTATCGTTATCATTTTTTCTACTTGATCTTCTTTCTCCTCCATCTTCTTCGTTGTCATTTCTTCTACCTGATCTTCGATTATCGCCGTCATTATCATCAAAATTTCTTCTATTTGGTCTTCTATTATCATCATCGTTATCGTTCCTTCTACCAGATCTTCTATCTCCTTCATCATTGTCATTTCTTCTGTTTGATCTTCTATTATCATCATTATCGTTCTTTCTACCTGATCTTCTATCTTCACCTTCATTATCGTTTCTTCTAAAACCACGGTTATCATTGTTGTCGTCATCATTTCTTCTGTTTGATCTTCTACTTTCACCATCGTTTTCATCAAAATTTCTTCTAAAACCACGGTTTTCATCATTTTCATTTCTTCTACCATATCTTCTATCTCCTTCATCATTGTCATTTCTTCTGTTTGATCTTCTATTACCATCATCATTATCGTTTCTTCTAAAGCCCCGGTTATCATTATTGTCGTCATCATTTCTTCTATTTGATCTTCTATTTTCTCCATCGTTTTCATCAAAATTTCTTCTATTTGGTCTTCTATTATCATCATCATTATCGTTTCTTCTACCTGATCTTCTATCTTCACCTTCATTATCGTTTCTTCTAAAACCACGGTTATCATTATTGTCATTATTGTTTCTTCTAAAACCACGGTTATCATTATTGTCGTTATCGTTTCTTCTAAAACCACGATTATCACTATTATCGTTATCGTTTCTTCTAAAACCACGATTATCACTATCATCGTTATCGTTTCTTCTAAAACCACGATTATCACTATCATCATTTCTTCTGTTTGATCTTCTGTTTTCATCTTCATTATCATTAAAATTTCTTCTACCAAATCTTCTTTCTTCTCCGTCACCTTCATTGTTTTCATTACTTCTGTAAGACCTTCTTGTATCACCTTCATTATCATTTCTTCTAGTGAAACCTTCATCTTTAACTCCTTTTTTCATAGAACTTTCATTGTCCCAATCATCAGATACTTTACTTTTAAATTCGTCATCGTTATTTTTTTTTTGTCTTCTACTATCTTCATCAGAAAATTTAATGTTGTCATTTTTATTTTCATTATCAAAGTTTTTGTTTCTTTCTCTAAAAGATTCTGTTTCATCATTATTTTGCTTTGATGTTTTATAAGGACTTAAATCTTCATAGTTTCTTCTATTTCTTCCTTCATCAACTTTTGAATTTCTATCATAAACTTGTGAATCAATTTCATCTGATAGCTTTTTACTTTTAGTTACTCTTCTTTCCTCATCTGATAAACTTAAATAATTATCGCTGTTTTTTTTTTCAAAAATTGGTTTACTTCTATCAAAATTATCGTCGAAAGTTCTATTAGATTTTGACATAAAGTTGTCTGATTTTGGTAATCCTTCGTCTCCACTATTATCCTTAATTGTAAAAAAATTTATAACTTTGTAAATTAAAAATTTTAATTAAATTACCCAATCTGCCATTTTTAAAAATTTAATTTAGTTTTGTTTAAAAAAAGAATATAATTTTGTTGAAAAACGTGGTATGAAATAATTTACAAAATCAATTTTTTTTGAGAAAATTTTTAACACAAACACTACAAGATTTACTATCTTTATGTGAATTTCAACTGAGTAATTTTTCTTTAAGTCTAACTAATGCAGTCTTAGATATTTTTCATAAACTTTTTTTTCTGATTTTTTCTAATTTAACTTTTTTTCTTTTGTTTTTAAGTCTTCTTTTTTAATTTTTGTTTTATATTCCTATTTTTTAAGTCAAGTTAATTCTAGTGTTTAACTTTACTCGTTTAAAACAAAATCAAATATATAGCATAAAGAGGAAAAAATTGATTTTGTGTTAAAAGATTATGTCATTTCTAAAATGACATAATTAAAGAGAAGCAAAATGTTTTAAACAAATTAGTTTAATAAAATTTTTTTAGTTACTATAGTTAAATATAATGAGTTCTCATCTTAGTTGAGTTCTAGGTAAATTTTTCAATTTAATATTTAAATTTATCATTTAAGTTTATTGGAAGCGTAATTAAATTTAAAATTTTAAAATAATTAAATTTAAAATTTGAAGATAATTAAATTTTATATTTTTTGTAATTTAGATTTTTAGTCATTTTTTATGCTTAAGAATAATTTACTTTTTTTAGTCTTTGATTTACAGAATCACTCATACTACAAATTTTTTTTTCAAAATTAATTTTAGTTTTTGATTTTAAATTACAACCAATAATTTTAATTTTGTTATTGTAGTTGCAAAAATTACAAATCTAAAACAAACTTTGTGTCAATTTAAAAAAAAATATATACATAAGATTTTCTAATTATTTAGTATTTTTGAAGTTATGGTTTTTTAGTTTTTTTTATTGAGTTTCTTTCTTAGTTTTTTTTCCAAGTTTTATTTTAAGTTTTTTTTATGACTTTGTTGTAAAAGTTTTTTTTTTATTTTTTTTTTTTTTGAAAAAAAGTTAATTAAAAAAAACTATTGAAGTTTTATACCGCCATTTAGTCATGTTATTTTAAATTTGTATTTTCATTACATCAATAAGTTTTTGTATTTTTATTAAAGACTATTTTTCTGTGTTTTGTTAAACAGAAATTTTAAGGTTTACTTGTTTTTTAAAGTTAAAATTGAACATTAAGAAAAAATAAATTTATATTATATTATTACTCTTAATTATCATCTATAACACAACTACTTTCTTTAAATTTTTTACTTTGTTTGTATAAGCATTAACTTTTCTTTGATCTAATTGCGAAAAATTTGAGCTCAAAAATTACTATTGATTCTTAACAAAAAAATTTTTTTCAAAATGAAAGTGTAAATGTTTAGCTTTATTTTTAAAATAATCTTTACAGTCTTAACATAAGTTCTTTTTTTATAAAATTTAATCTTTCCTAATCTAATTGCAATTAATTTTTTTCTAGAATGATTTAATAAGCTAAAATTTTTTTGTAAAATAAATTAATATTTATGCATTCTTTAACATGAATATCGTTGTATTTTTTTAGATAAGGTAAGGCTTTTATTTAAAAAACAAATTTCTAAGTTCTTTTTATTTTAAGCAATTACAATTTTATTTTTTAAAGAAAATTTTAAAGATTACTCCTTCAATTAAACTCAACGCCTGAATTAAAACAAAGAAATATAAAACTAATTTTTTTACGAATCATGGTTGACACAACCGTCAATCAGAGATGTTTGTAAACAATTACAATTTTAACTACACTTTTGAAAAATTCCTTTAGCTTTTTAGTTTTAACAATAATTTTTATAGTTTCAATGTAGTTTTTCAAATATTAATGTGAAATGATACGATAGTTATCTAAAATTTTTAATAAACATTATGTTACGTGCTAATTGATGCTTTTTTGTGGTTTTTTTTTCATCAAAATTTAATATTTTTTTATTCTTTTTTAATTTTTTAAACTATTTATTTTGTTTTTAAGGTTTAGAGAAAAAAATATTTTTGATCCTAGTTTTTAGTTTTTTATTCTAAATTCTCAAATTTCTATATCATATTATCAGTTTTAACATAATATACGAAAGTCTATATTAACCAGAATTCAATTTAAGAAAATTAATTTTTCGGACTTCTTATTTTTAAAGTTTTTTTTTAAATTCATCTAAAAAGTATATTATGAGATTAAAATGTCTCTCAATGTAAAAAAATATAACTGAGATATTATAAGAGAAAATCTCAATTTAAAGTTTGAAACTTGTATTTGATTGAAATTATTTTAAATTTAATTTTATTATTTTATTTTGAAATTATATTTATTATTTCTCATCTTATTACTAAATTAAACTAACAAGAGCTTATGTAAAAGGTAAGAGTCAAAAAGTCAAAAGTTAAATTTGAAAGATTGCAAGTAAAAATCAAAAAATAATCAAAAATTAAGGCTTAGGTAAAAGTTTCTAAGGATAATCACAATCTTATTTTGTTAAAAAATACTAATCTTAAATTAATTTTTATAATTTGTTGCATGAATTTTGAAAACATAATTTTGACTATTTCAAATTATAAAAGAATGATTAAAATAAAATTTTTATACTTTTTAGCTCTTAATTTTTAGGCTTATTCAGATACAAAATTTTTTTTCTCTTTAAGTTTTTGAATGAAGCAAACTCATTTTTTAAAAAATTTTTTTGACTTTGTCTTTTAAAGGCAGAAAATTTTTTATATAATTCTTAGAAACAACATTGATATATTATAATGAGAACTATATCTTTCACTACATTAAAAAAATTATAAATATTTACAAGTATTAGTTAGTTTTTAATGATTTTTGTTAAAATTATGTTTAATTAATTTTTTTGTTAAAAAAATTTGTTTCAAATTTATACTCAATAAACTTAATTTCTTTAATTGTTGTTTTTATTTAAACTACATAATGAATTATGGTGCAGGAAACACAAGTGGAGGACAAACTTTGTATAAATCAAAAAGCAAAATATATACAAGCGATCCTTACTTTGTAAGTATTTTTTTAAATTTTTCTTTAAAATTTTTTTTAAATTTTTTTTTAAAATTTTTTTATTGAATTTAAATGAAAATGAATTAATTATTAAAACTAACCCCGCTTTTTAATTATGATTTATTTTCTTGTTTATACAAATAAAAATTTACATAAACAATAAACAGATTTTTTATTTAATTTGATTAAAAGGATTCTATTTAATATTTTCCATTTATTTAATTTTTTAGTCTAATTGCAGAATATTAAAATTTTTCTTTTAATTTAAATTATGTTTACTATTATGCTGTTTTTAAGAAGAATTTTTTTTCACGTATTTACTTACACAAATTTTAATATAATCTATTTAAGAACTTCAACTTTAAAACTAAGTCTATACATTAATATTCTGTACAATAAAAATCATTCAAAAAATTCACTTAAATTTCTTTTGTTTTAACCAAATTAATTTATTCATCAATTAATTTTTTATTAAGTACTCATTAAAATTCTATATTATAATTACCTCATTCTTTTAAAAAATTTAAATTGAATAAGCTAAAGTTATTTTTCTATGGTATAAAAATGAAAAACTACCATTGCGCTATCTATTGATAAATATTCAAAAAAGATTAAATTTGTTAGATTGAACAGAATGTATTAGATTCAAATTAATCAAGTTTTCTTACTTCATTTTTTAAAGTTTTTGTTTATTTTTTTTTGATTGAGTTTTTAATTTGCTTATTTTTTTAAATTAAATTTTAATTTTTTAATTTAACTTGATCATAATTTGTTCATTTTGTTTAATTTTTAAATTTATTTTTCTTTTTTTTTCAAAAATTAGAATTTTAATTGACAAATCAATTAAATAATAAATCAATCTAAAAAGATTAATTTAAATTAAATTTTTTGTTTGTAAAAAAATTTTAATTATAAAAATACCTGATTACTATGTAGCAAAAATAGATTCCTATAAAAAAATTTAAATTTTTGCAAAAAAGTTTTTTTCAATTTTTTTTAACGTTCTAATTAAATTTTTTATGAAGTTAAATTAGAAAAAAAATTGTTGTGTCTTACAAATTAAATATTTAAAAAAAGAATGATAATTACAAGTTGGAAAAAACTAACAAACAAAGTTGTTTGATTAAATAAAAAAATTTGTATAATTTTCAGTCTATCGAAATGAAACATTTTTAATAAATTTTTGTTAATTCTGTATTTTTAGCTTCAAATATTTTTTAAGTTAGAAAAATGAAGTTTATTGAAATATTTAGTCTACACAATTTTCCAATAAAAATGTTGAAAACAAAAAATTTGAAAGTTTAAGAAAAAATAAAAAGTTTATTTATAATTTTGTTTAAACTGAAGAAAAGTTATTGTTTATAACAATTAAATGATTTATAAAAAAAATTTAATTAAAAAAAAAATATCAAAAGAACTTTAAGATACACTAAAATATATTGATTTTAAAAAATTCTAACTAATTGTTATGATTAAAATGAATCTCAATTAAAACTTTATGATTAAGTTTCAATGAAGTTTTATATTTCTGTTAAAATAAACTTTAATTTCATTTTAAAAAAAAACTACTCATACTTTTTGAGCTTAATTTCAACAATCAAAACCGTGGTTTTTTTTCATAAAATTAATTTTTATTTTCTTTTTAAATTTACATTTTTTACAAAACTTTTTTAAATTCAACTTTTTTAATGTTATTTTTACAATGTGCTATTTGATTCAAAATTTCTCTAATTTTTTTTTGCTTTTCAAATTTTTTTTAAAAATGTTTTATATTTGTTTTTTTTTAAATTTTGAATTAATGCATTCAAATGTATCAGTTGAATTATTCGTTATTCAAAGTTGAATCACAAATAAAAAATGTTTTTTTTAGGAAGAATGCTAATTTTTTTCATTAATCTAAATTGAAATAACAAATTTTAACATATTTTTCTTTAAATTTTGATTTTTATTTTTGAAAATAATTTTTTTTAGAAAAAAACTTTTTTATTAAAAATCTATTAAATTTTGATTTTTTTTTTCACTTCACTTTCTTCAAATAGAATTCTTTTTTTAAATTTGTTTTTAATAAATTATAACTTTAAATAGTTTTTTAAATTATTTTGAAGCTAATTTTAATAAAAAAATTTTTTTAATTTTTTCAAGCCTTTTTAAAAAAATTTTCATATTATTTCCGGTCATTAATTATTGAGTAAAAAATGAGCTTGTTTCTTTTCAGTTTTATTTATGTTTTTTTAAGTTAATTGATAAAACTTTGCTTATTAGCATTTTAGTTGAAAAAAAAATTTAGTTCAATTAATTTTTTTAAAAAACTTTTTCAGCTTTTTAAAAATCAAAATTAAGTAAACAGATTTTTACAAAAATAAATAATTAAAATACCTAGACTAGTTTTATTAATTTTATTTTTTTCTATTAATTATTTATATTTCATGAGTTAGTTTTTTTAATTTAAATAATTTTCTTTTTACTTCAATTTACTTCAATAAATTAGAAATTATTTCACAAATTGTTATTAACATAGTTATTTCAAAACTTAGTTCTAACAAAATTATAATGGATTTGAATAAGATTTTTCTAAAAGATGATTTTATTTAATGAATGAAGATTAAAGATAAACTTTAAAAAAAAAGATCAAATAAATATTTAAAAAAAAATGACTTTTGATCTAAGAATTAATAGTATAAAGGTAAAAGATGGGAAAAATGTATAAATTTAAAATTAAGAAAAGTTGTTTAAATTTAAAAAGATAATATTAAGTTTAAAATTCAAAAAACAGAAAGATATTTTAAATAAGAGAGTTTTTAAAAAAAAAAAGATAAATTTATTCTACTAAAAAAGGTTTTTTATTTTAAAAATAATTTCAAAAGAATATAATTTGATTTTAAATAAGTTTTTAAGTATATAAATGGCTAGTTTTTTATTCAAAAATTTTTTATTCAAAATTTAAAAAAATGATAAATTGTTTGTTTAATACTTTTTATAATAATTTAATTTCAATAAATTAAGATTAAAATTTAAAAAAAAAATAGATTTTTAATCGGAAGTCAAAAGTTTATATAAATTTTTTTTAATTTATACTTCCAGGCAATGAGGTAAACTGATAACAATTAAATAAATTTTTTTATAGACTGAACTACAACTAATTAAAAACCTAGAAGTTTATTAAATTTTTTTTTTGCACGATTTTGAATATTAAAATTGATAAAATTTTTTTTTAAGAAAAAGATATTTTAAGCTGATAAAACTTCAATTTTTATTTTGAATAAAAAAATTTATTTTTTAATAAAAAGTTCTTTAATGAAGTTCTTGGTGAAAACAATTGAAATTATTTTTCTAATTTCAAAAAAGTGATGAACCTATTTTTTGAACAGTTTCAATAAAAAATAATCTTTTTTAATAAAACATTTTCACCAAAATTTCTATATTAATAAAATTACAACAAAAAAAATTATTTTTAAAAACAAATTTTTTTGATTACGCTTAATATTTTGAGTTTTAATAAGCTAGAGCTGTTTTTTTGCTTACAAAGATTTTTTTTTAAATTTTTTTTTTAACTCAAAATTTAGTTACTTTATTTAGCTAATTGTTAATGAATTTATATTTTTGCTAAACAAAAAACTTTTTCCTATACTTTAAAACTTTTTAAAATTAATTTGATGAATTTCACTAAATAATAAAAGAAACATTATTTTTAAAACTATTGGGAAATTATTTTCTTCAATTTTCATTTCAATCTATCAAACTTTTTTCAAACTAAGATTAAATAGATGAATTTTTTTATAAGGTTATCAAATAGATAAATTTTTTACCAAAAATTATTAGCCTGATGAATATTTTTTTAAAATTATTAAGCAGATGAATAGTTCTCTAAAATTATTAAAAAGTATACTTTTAAAATTAAAAAATGTATTTTGAAATTATTAGGTATTCTTTAAAACTAATAAGTAAATAAATATTTTTATCAACCTCTAACACATAGATGAAAGTTTTTTTTCATAAATTTTAGTAAAATTAAAAATATTTTTTAACCTCTGTCATAAATAAAAATATTTTTTTTAAAACTCTTTTACAAAATAAAAATTTTAAAATTTTGTAAAAAGATAAAAAATTTTTCATAAATTTTAGTGATATTAGAAAATTTCCTATTATTTCTATGATGAAAACTCTAACATTAATGAATTATATTTATTAAATAAAGCCTAAATGAATATTTTATTTAAAGTATAAAAAAAATGAATATTTTCTTTCACTATTAAATAAGTGAATTTTTTAAAACTAGAAAATAAATGAATTTTTTTTTTCAAACTACAGAGTAAATGAATTTTTGTTAAAACTACAAAATGAATTTTCTTTATAGTGAAAAATTTTTCAAAACTATTTACTGAATGAAACTTTAAGACTAAACAATAAAATATTTTCTAAAATTATCAAATAGATGAATATTTTCCAAAATTTTTAAATAATTGAACATTTATATAAAATTTAGCAAAACTTATTTATAAAATTAATGTTTTGTTTTTTAATACTTTGAATGTATTTTAGTGATAATTTGATACTTGCAATCAAAATGTTTTTTTTTTTTTGTAAAAAAAGCATCTTTTGTTTTTTAAAATTTTTAACTCAAATTAAAAAAAAATACTAGAAATATTAAAGTAGCCTTTATTGTATTTTACGATTGATCATCGATTAAATTTTTTGATAACAATTTTTAAATTAGCTTCTTATGATTGCTTTTTTAAGCGTTTTTTTCACGTTTTTTTCAATTCTTTTGGGAATTTTTACCTTTAGCCTTTTTTAGATCATTTTTCATTAAAACTATGTTAAAACTTGATAATTTTTTTAAAAACTCAAAATAGATGAATATAAGCTTAATATATTTTTATTTTTTGAAAAGTTTAAATAATTTAAATCAAAATAATTTTGATCATAATTGTAAAAACAATTTTCCTAGTTTATGTTAAGTAGAATCATTATAAAAAATTTGAAAAAAATTTGAAAAAGAAATTTAGGAAAAAATTTAAAAAAAAGTTTTGAAAAAAAAATTTCACAATAAGTTCAAAATTGTAAATGTTCAAAAATCAACATTTGATTTAAAAGTTAATTTCAAGTTTGAAACTCTTTAAGTTTTCAAGAACTAATAGATTTTAAACATATATTTTTTAAAATTTGAATTCAATTATCGTGTAAATTCATTAAAAAAATCTTTCTTACAATGTTTATATCTGTTTGTTTAATTAATTTAAATTTAAATTAATTGAAAAAAAAGTTAAATAAATAAGGTTTTTTCCGAAAAAGAAAACAAACTTTATAAAAATATTTCCTTGAAAGTTTTTGACTTTATAATAACCTTTAAATATTTGAAATCAAACCAATTTTTATTAGCTATCGTTTTAAATGTTTTTTAATGTATATTTTGTTAGTAAAATTTTTTTTCAAATCTAAGTTTAGCTCTAATAATTTTTGGCGCCTTTTCATTTCTATTTCCGCTTTATTTTAATATTTTTAAAATAAGTTCAAATGTATATTGCTAATAAAGTACAAAAAAAAGTTTTATTTTATTTAAGTTTTTATACGCAAAATCTACAAAAATATATTGCATGTAATATGATAATAAGAAAAATAAATTTTAGTTCCACCAACTAGGCAGTTTTTTTTTCTACTAAAAAGCTTTATCATTTGATAAATAGCGTTAGTCAAGTAAAGGCATTGTTATTTTCAATTTTTTATATTTTTTTGATACTTTTTTTAATTTAACCGAGTATATTTTTGTGTTTTATGATACAGTGTCCGTGAATTTTTTTTCTCTAAATTCTACCGTTATTATCTAAAAACTTACGTCTTTCCTCTGTCCTTAAAAATCATTTTTTTTTTGTTTTGTTTAAATTCATAACTTACACGTGTTAAATTGTTTTTTTTTTATAATTTTTTTAACTTTTACGTGTTTTCTTTTTAAATACTCTGTAAAAAGTTATCAGAAATTTCCAATCAACTACTAGTGTACAAATGGCTTCTAAAAAAGAAAAACCTGATCTATTAGGTGATGTAAGTTAAATTTTCTAAAAAAAAAAAAATTTTTTTATTTAAAAATTAACTTAATTTGAATAGTTTTGGAATGATAAAATTTTGTTCAGAAATGTGAAAAAGTAAATAATTTTGTTGAAAGAATTTGAATTAATCAAAAAATTTGACTTTTTAGTTGAAAAACATTTACGTATTCAAACTCAGTTTTAAAATTTATTTTTCAGTAAAAAAAGTTTAAAATTGATTAAAATTTTACAAAATCAAATTAGTTTTTTTCAATTGATAAAATAAAAATGAAAAAATTTTTGTTCTTACATCAAACTAATCTTCAATTTTTGTAGATGAGTTTAATTTTTTGTTAAAAGATTTTTTTAATTTTTTGACTGAACAAGATTGAGGTTAAATTTTTAAAATTTTTTTTGCAAATAATCAAAGTGTTGAAATCAATTGTTTTTTATTCTTTTTTTTTCGCAATCATCTATCAAATAAAAAAATTGAGAATTATAGAGTTTTTTAAAAAATTTATCTATGCTTACACTAAAATTAAATTTCATTTGTGAATTTTTTTTAACTAGAAAAAGCTTATTTTACTTTGATAAGCTATTTTTTCTGATTATAAAATTGTTTTGATGAGTTTAAATACAATTTTATATTAAACAATGTTTTAAAAAAAAGTTTTTTTTAACAGCTCTATAAAATTAAATGATTGATTTTCTCTAGCTATAATTAGTTTCAAATTTTAAAAGAAAATTCAACTTATCTTTGATCAATCCCAGTAATTTAAATTTAATGAAATTTAGTAATAAGGTTGATTAAATTTTTTTGTTTTGTTTTTTAATATTTATTTTTGTTTCAAATTTAGTTTAGTCACGATAATTTGATTAAAAAATTAAAAATAATTTTTCTTTAAAACTTTTTTTCCAAATAAACTTAATTAAACATTAAAGTTATTCAAAAAAAATTAATTTTTAATTTTTCATGAATAATAATTAGAATAAAATTATATTTAAGAAGTTTTTACCATTGATTTTTATTTGATTTATTAACTTAATCTACATTGAATTTCAGTATAATTGAAGATTTAATACATATCAGCTTTTAATTACATTTATATGATTTCATTATTTGAAATTCATTTTTTATTTAAACCAAACTTAATCTGTATTGAAATTTCTTATACATTAGGTTCTAAGAATTTAAGTTTAATTTAATTATAAATTTAATTATCTCAAATATTAAATCATATTATACGTTTAAATAAAGTAAAAATTGATTTCCAATAATTTAATCATCATTTTTCTTAAAAAAAAACTTCCTCTATTTTTGATAAAATTCTTCTTTAATACATTTTTCTAATTGTTGGTTAAATTAGTATTCTTTAAGACCTAATTCAGTTTTTTAAAATTTTTAGTATTTATATTTATTTAACTTTTTATATCTTAAAATAAGCATCTTTTCGCAACTTTTAACTTTTTCTGAAATTTCTATCGTGTTTAAAACTTCTTAGTTTATGAAATGTTTTTTTGTTTATATAAAAACTTCTGATGTATGTAAAATTTTATACTCTATGTATATGAAACTATCTAAAATATGTAAAATTTTTTATTTTATGCAACTTTTTTTTGTATATAACTGTCTAATGTAAAAACTTTATGTATGTAACTACTACCTAATGTTTCTAAACATCTAGTGTATTCATTTGATTTTTTAATATTTTAGAGTTAAAACTTCTCCAATTTTTTTTTAAATATTAGATCTAATATGAAACTTTTTATATTTTTTTTTAACTTTTTTCTTTAATTTAAAAAAGGTTTTTTTATGAGAATTATATTTATTGAAATTACTTTTTTCCATAAAAACTACTTATTTTTATAAAAAAAATTTTTTTATTTGATCTTGAAAGATATTTTTTTCATTTGATCTTAAAATTTTCTTTTTATATAAAAAAAACTCTTTTAATTTTATTAAAAACAACTTTTATCAATTTTTCTTTTTTTGAATATTAAATTGAAACTTATTGATACGTTTATTAAAAAATTCAAAATAAATTATAAATTGAGTTTTAAAAACATAAGTTTCTTTTCAAAACTTTGATTTATTTCTCAAAATAAATTTTTCAATGAAATTTTTTTGAATTACGATTGTACTTGATGTGTTCAAAAAGTTTTTAATTTATTTTCCAGAATTTAAAATAGATTTTAAATCATTTTCAAAAAAATTTTTTATTAAATCTTCAGACTATGCTTCTTAAATTTTAGACCAAATAATTTTTATTTGCTTTTCTTTATTGTTTTAAACTATTAAAATTTTTTTTTTTTTAAAATATTTGACTACAATTTTTTTTTTAAACTTTTAGATCAATTAAACTTGAATTAGATTTATAAAAACTATATCAAAATATAAAAAATAATTTCTAGTTTAAATTGTTATAGGAAAGCTTTTTAAACTATGTCGTTTAACCAAATTTTCAATCCACATTTTAATTTGTTTTAAGTTTTAAAAATTCTAATTTAAAACAATAAATCTAAGTTATATTTAATTAGAAGTAATAAACCAAAGTTTTTTTTAATTAAATTAGTTTAATTTTTAGCAAACCAAATACTTTGATATAATTATTTTTTAATTTTTAAACTAGACCTAAGCTGATTTTAAATTTATGAATTAATTTTAAATTATTTTTAAATTTATACTTCAAATTGTGTTTAATATCAAATTGTTTAACTACTAAGATGATTTTAATTTTAAAACTAAATTGAATTCAACTAAGAACTGAATTGATTTAAGCTAAAATCTAAATGAATTATAAAACAAAATTTCAAATGAAAGTATAAAACTAAATTAGTCTAATTTAAATCTAAATTAGTTTCAAACTTGATAAGCTTTTTTAAAAGTTGTAAAAGTAATCTAAAATTAATTGTATTATAACTTTAAATTGAGTAGTTTTGTTTTAATTAAGTTTTGATAAACTAATTAAAATTAATCAGTTTGCTTTTATAAAAAAAAATGAAAATTAACTGAAGATTTTGAAATTCATAAAAAATGATTATTTGTTTTTATATATTTTAACTCTATTTAAACTTAAACTTTATAAAAAGTTTTTAATTGGCCTTTATAAATATGAAAACTTTTATTACAAGCTTTATAAAAAATATAAACTTTTTGTCAATTAAAAATACAAAACTTTAAATTCATACTTTACAAATACTAGAAATTGTCTTTATGATAAAAAAAATCCAATTCTATAAGCATAAAAACTTTAATTTATAGTGTACAATGAAAAAAACTTTAATTCTTTCTTTATAATTTAAAAATTCATTCTTTATAAAAAAACTTTACAAGTATAGAAAGTTTTAAATTAAATTTTTAACAAATTTGAGAATTAATTAGTCTTTTTGTGAATTTTGGGAATTAATTATGAAAATTTTTCTAATTTAATTAAACAACTTTTGCATAAAAAGTATACTATGCAACAAAAAGGTATTCTTTAAATAAAATTTCTAAACTATTAATTTTTTTTGTTTTTTTCGAATCAAATTTTTTTTTCTTTCTAAAAGACGTTTTATATTTTAATGTCTTGATTTTAAATCAAAATTAAATTTAACATTTCTTTCTAGAACTACTTAAGATTTTTGTCAAAAAAAAATTAGTGAATAATTTATTGAACTTAACAAATAAGAGAGTGTTTTGAATTTAAATTTTTTTAAAAGTTTTTTTGTAAAATCATTGTTTAGAAATAGATAATTTTAAGAATAAATAAGTACAAGAATTTTTAAGAATAAATAAATTTGGGAATAAATAAGAATTTTACCAAACAATTAATATTATTTCATCATTTTCATTACAACTAATTTATAAAGAGTTTTTTTAAGTTTTCTTTTTTAATTTAGTTAATTAGCTTTAATATATACTTACTTTTGAAAATTTACGTGTTTTGAATTTTTTTTTGTTCAAATTTTATTGATAAACAGTATTTTTTCTTTTTATCTTGAAGATATTTTTAAATTATTTTATTTTGATTTTAAACTCTTTTCATTTTACTTTTAAATATTAAAAAATTTCTGAATTTTCAAACTTTTTCATCTTTTAAAATGCAAAGCATCTTTCTTTTAAAAAAAATTTCTTTTTGAGTTGTTTTAATATTTATTAGACTTAATTTTTTCTCATTTTATCATTTCATGTCTAGTTAAATAATTTTTGATAAAAAAGATGCTTAAAGTTGATAAATAAACTTATTAAAAATTTATTGCTTACAACAATAAATTTGTAAATTTCAAATAATTTTAAAGAATTTTCAAAAATTTATTTTGGAGAAATTGTTTGTTTTTTTTAATTTTTAGTTTTATCCTTTAGGCTTTTTTAAAGTTTATTAATTAAAATATTTTAATTCCCTTTTTGTTTTTTTTAATTAATTTAAATTTTTTAACAAATTTCTAATTTGCCTTAAGCTGTAATTAATTTTTTTATTGTTTAATTAAATATTTTTCTTCGTTTTTTGGTTTTTAATTTTTATAGTTCAAAAGTTTAACATTTTCAATTTGAAAATTTACAAATTTTTATTTAGTTAAATGTATTTTAATTTATTGTTGTAAAGTATCACAAACTTTGTTTAGTTAAAAGAAACAAAAAAAAAGCGTTTGGTCTAGTGAATATATTAAATGAATTAAAAAAGTTTATTTTAATAAAATATATTACAAGTTTAGTCTTGTATACAAGTCTTGTATAATACATTAAAAATTTTAATACAAAAAAAACTTCTTTTTATTAAAAAAAAGTTTTTATAAGTTTTATTACTTTCTTTTGTGAAAACTATTAGTTAAATAGTTTTTCTATAATAAAAAATTAAACATTTTTAATTAGTTGAAAACTTGTTAAATTTGAATTTACAAATTAAAACAAATTGTACCTAAATTATAACTTTTTTAATAACTTTTCTATAAAATTAGTGATAATTATCACTTTAACTTTAATTTATAGTTTTAAGACATCTTTTAATATTCTAAAAAATAAATCAAAATTTTAATTGATTTTTAATAGTTTTCTGTTTGAAAGTTTCTTTAAAACTTCAAGTAATCTTTTGGAAAATTAATTTTTTTTTTTACAGCTTCTAATAATTAAAATTTGTCATTTTTTCCTAAAAAAGAATTTTCAATAAAAAAAAGGCTATTTTATGAAAAAAATTGGTTTTGCCTTTTTTATGTTCAGACTTTAATTTCAATTTTACTAATTAAATTAAAATTTTAAAAACTTTTATGTTTAAAAAACGTTATCATCTTGGTAAAAAAACAATAATTTAAACTTTTGTTCAGAAAAAGCTGTTTTTTAATTTTATTTGAACATCGTTTTAAAAAAAATTTCATTAATAAGCTCAAAAACTTTCTGGCTTCTAAAAAAATGAATGCTTTAGAAAAAGATTTATTATTTTTCTTCTAAATACAATTTATAGACCTTATTAAGTTTTATTATAAAGTTTTACAGAGTTTAATACATAGAAGATAATTTGTGAATTATCAAATAAGATTTAAATTTTCTTAAATAAAATAGAAATGCAATAAAATTGTTTTAGTATTAAATTTATGTAAATAATTTTTATGCAAAAAATTATAGCTGTTAAAGATCATTAATTCTCATTTGTTCGCTGAGAAAAGTTTTTTTTATCTTTTGCCAAATAAAAATATTTATTGCTTCTTAGTTTCAAAGGGAAAGTTATCTTCCAAATATTTAAATACTTAAAGAGTTCTTAGGTAGAGCTTTGAGGTTTTTTATTGTTATGATTTTTTAAAAATTTAAGCTAATAGAATTTTTTCTTTAAATGAAACCTTGATTTCTATTTACGTTTTCATTGAATAGAATTTTAATATTCTAGAGGTTTTTTTTATTCTAAATAAAATCATGATACTTTAAAAAGTTTTTTTCTTTTTTAATAGAACCATAACATTTTAGTAAATTTCTTTTTTCAAAACAGTAGCATGATATTTTAGTAAACTTTTTCTTCTTTTTAAATGAAGTTATAACATTCTTGTGACTTTTTCTCTTTTCAAAAAAAAAATCTTAACATTTTAGTCATATGCATTAGATTCCTAAAAACTTTTCTTAACTTAAATTTAAACAACATAAACTAAAAAAATTTAAGTAAAAAATTTTTTTTTAAAAATGGAAGTTTACTTATATTATTATATATCAAAGTTATTAGATAAAAAAAAATTTTCATTTAAAACGTTCATGACGATTCATTTTTTTTATTGTGATATAAGATGCAATAAACTATTTAATTGAAGTTTATTGTTTTTTTTTTAAAAATGCATCTAATTTTTTTTATCATCAGGAATTTTTAGTATAAATTAATTAATTGAATAAAGCTTATAAACAAATTAATATTTTGATTAATTAGTTTTTTCCCTAATTTTTTCATAATATTTTTTATAATTCAACTTTAGACAAGTTCTCAATTATTTCTTTAGTCCCAATAATCTTATAAATTATTTTCTTTAGTTAAAATATTTTTTTGAATTTTTTTTTTTAGTTTGATTGTTCTTATACATTTTTTTTTCTTCAAAATATATTTTTATTAGTTTTTTATTTGTATTAGTTTTTTCCATTCATCAATTCTTACTAAATTTTTTATGAATTTTTGTTTATTTTAGTTTTTTATTTATTTTTAAAATCAATTAACTAAATCATTAATTCTAAAATATAGTTTTTAAGAATAAATTATTTTTCAAAAACTCATTAGCTAGAAAAATTTTGAAGTCAGATAAAATCAATTTAATAAAGTTTAATAATTTTAACTTTTTTTCCCAGAGGTATCTGCTTTTTGTTTTAAAGTTTGATTTAATTTTTCCAAAATGTATTTTATTAATATTTTAAAATAAAAACTTGCAAAAAACAAAACTTTTTTGAACTTAAGCAAGATTAAACATTGAAAATTTACATTAAAAAAAGTATACGGTTGATTTACAAAAGGGTTTTCAACTTAGATACAAAATAATTTTTTATTTTTTAAATATTTAAACTTGAAGATAATCAGTTTTAACTTTTTATGTAACATTTAAGCTAAAAGAAACTTTATATAATTTAAACTAAAAGATACTTTTTTGAGAAGTCAAAATATTGAACATTTCAAATTCAAACATATTTTTATTGTAATATAAAAAACTGTAAAGATTTAAATTCAAATAAAAAACTTAAGAAATTCTATTGAAAAATGAAATTGTTTGAAGGATATTTGAATGTTTTAAAAAATATAAAACATTAAAAATTAAAATTTAAAAATTAAATATTCAAACTTTAAAAGGCTGTTTCTTAATTTCAAATTTACTGAAACTATACTTCCTTTCAATTTTCAAAATTAATTTTTTTTTTAGAGCTAATTCAATTAAATTTTTCAATTTGATAGATTTCATTTTTATACTTTTTAAAAACCTAAACAAAAAAGTTTCCTAAAAATGAAAATGTTTCCTAAAAAATTTTTTTCTGAACATTCATATTCAATATTTTTTATGAATAATTTTAATAACTTTGAATTTTTTATTTTCTATTTTAATTTATTACTTGACCTAAACTTTATTTCTTTGTAAAAATTTTCTTTTTTTGATTTTATTTATAAAACTCTAATGAATTTTTTTTTTTTGAAAAAAAAGCTTTGTTAACAAATTATCTTACTTTTTAGCATCTTAAGTAATTTTCTGTTACAATAATTTTTCTATTACTATAAATTTTCTAATTTTAATGTAATTTTTTAACAAACTTTTTAATTTATTTTAATAAGTCTTAACTCAAAGCTAAAATACAATGTTAATTTTTGTTAAACTATTATTTTTTGTTAAATTTTTTTTTTCTTCAAACTAATGGTCAGCTTAAACTACCCATAAACTTAACATAACTTTTTTACCTATATAACTTAATATTGTTTTTATAAAGCTTTTTATAAGAACTAACTTGATAATTTTTTCTTAATATAATTTTTTCAAGTTTTTTTTCTCATTTAGATAAAGGCTTAGAAGTTTGTTAAATTTTTATTCTAAATTAAGTTGACTGAATAAAAAATATTTTTTTTTTCTTAACCTGATTAACAATTTTTTTTCTAAATGTTTTTAAAGTTTATAAATGTCAACTTAATATCCAATTTATCAATTCACTAAATTTTAACTTGCAAGATTAAAAATTTGATTGCTTTAACAACTTATCTTTTTAAAAAAACTTATATTTTATTCAAAAAAATTTTCTTTTTTAAAATAAAATCTGCTTTTGTCTTTACTAATATTCTAATGTTTTTCAAAACTTGACTTTTGATATTATTGCGAAAAAAAATTTTTTTTTAAAAACTTTTATAGAGATTCTTTTATATTCATCAAAATTTTTATTTTTGTAAAAACTAATGTTAAACTTTTATCTATACAATTTAAAGAAAAAAGTTTTTGTTCAGTCATTTTATAAATACTGTTTTTGTCAAAAAACTTGAACAATTTTTATACATTTTTTTCTTTTCAAACTTGATATACTTAATTAGTATTCTATTTTATTGAAAACTTTTCTTAAAAAACTTAATCAAAAATATAAATTTATCAACAAAGGAATTTTTTATCTTTTTAAATAATTTAATATTCAAATAAGTTTATATTCAAATTTTGTCTTTATGTACTTTCTTAAAGATTAATTAGAAGATTCTTGACCTATGAGAAAAATATTTATAAATAAATTAAACATAAGTTACTTTAATACTAAATTAATTGTTATCTGTGAAAAAAATTAAAAGTGACAAATTCAAATTCAAAAAAATTTTTTTCCGCATTTTCAATTTTTCCAAAATTATTTTTAAAACTTATCTTATTAGCAGAAGCATTATTTTAGATAAATTTCACTAATATTAAATTATCAGTAAACAATGATTTTTACTTATAAATCAATGTAAACTTTGTTTATTAAAAAAATTATCTTCTAAACATTTTTATATAAAACCGGAAGTTAAATTAAAAATTTTTTTAACAAAATGTATTTATAATTTAGCAGTTTTAAGAAATTATATTTTTTTTCATCAAAATATATTCACGTAAATGAAACTTTTAAAAAAAAAAACTAAAAATTATTGAATTAGCAAAAATAAATGATGAAAGAAGTGTTCAAACAAATCGAATTAAAATAAAACAAAAAGTTTATTTAGTTTGTTATTTTCGGGAAACTTTGAAAATATTTTCTATCTTCTTTTAATTTTTAAATTTAACTTAATTCTAATTCTAAGAAACTTCTATAATTTTTTAAAGTTTTTTTCTTTCAGATCTATATAAAATTAAAAAATATTTAATTTCTTTTAGATTGACAGTTTTAATTAAATTTTAATTAAACTTTAGGTTGTATCAAAACTTTTTAAGATTTATATGAAAAGATTTATTAAAAAAAATCTATTTTAAAACAAAATTAATTTGAAACTTTAACTAATTAAATAATTAATATTTTATAAAAAGACTAAAAATATGAAGTTTTGTTGAATATTTTAATTTAAATTAGATTTTTCTTTTCTTATTAAAAATTTTTCAAATCTTATTAAACTTTAATTATTTTTTAAGTAATTAGATATTTATAAAAATAGTTAATAAAGTATGAATATTTATTAAAAAACATCTTAACTTTTGAAATTAGTTTACAACTCAATTTTCTTTTTTCTGTCAAAAGCTAATTTATTTTTTTTTCTTTTTTAGGAACTTGTCACAGAAGAAGAAGAAAAAAATTGGAAAGGAATATGTATAGCGTTTTTTGTAATTTCGACAATAGTTTCTATGATTGTTACAGCTATAGTATTGTTATCACCAGGTAAATCAATATTTTTATTTTTTTTCAATTAAAGTTCATAAACTTTTAACACAAATATTTTATGAATAATTTTTCATTATTTTTAAATTTTAATAAGCTTTTCGTTTTAATGTCTGATAAATTTTTTCTCTTGTAAACATCATGGTGTTTTTTTAAAAAACTTTTAATTTTCTTAACTTTTGTTACAAAATATTTTGTCTTGAAAATTCTTTTTCTTTTTATTAGTTTTTTTTGCTTAATAAGTTCTTATTATTTCATAAATTTCTTTAGCTTTTTATTCTTTTGTTTTTAAAGTTCCTAATTTCTAAAAGCTCTTTTGTTTTATAATCTTTTGATCAAAATAATTTATTTTTAATAAACTAGATTGAACTTGAAAAAAAAAAAAATTTTCAAAAATGAATAGATTTTGTTTTTAAAAAGAAAAAAAAGATAATAAACTTTCACAAGTAATTTTGCTCTGTTATTAATTTTTTACAAGTTTATCACTAAACTAAATTTTTTGAAAGCTTATCACTAAAATAATTTTTTTTTTACAAGTTTAACATAAAAATAAATTTTTCACAAGTTCAACACCAAAATATATTCAAATCATCAATTACTTTTTGTGATAAATTTCACATATTTTTATAAAACTCTAAATTTTTTATTAATTTTTTTGTTTTAAGCCTATAGAAAAACTAAGAAAAATTTATTGAACAAAATTTTCAATTAAGAAAATAAAGATAAGATTTTAATATTAGACATTTTTAGGTTTTTTTTTTGCATGAATAATAAATACAATTGTATCATCAAACATTAATTTATATTACTTGTCTAAGTGACGTTTTTTTTTTAAAAAAAAAAAAGATGTATTACAGTTTAAAAATGTGATAAAAAAATTTATTTTTAATCTTTTATAGGTTTTAAACATGTTAATTTTAATTTATTTATCTAAAGATTAGTGTTTTGTTTTGCAATTTAATTACGTCAAAATGCTAGGTTTTTTTTCAATATACTGAAGTTATGAAAAATTTTAATTATTTTGTTTAGAACTGGAAATATCAAATTTAAATTTTTTTCTAATTTTTTTGATAACTTTTTTTTTAAAAGCTTCCGTTTTAAATTTTTATTTCTTACAAGTTCAAAAGACTTTAAAACTTTATTTAGTTTTATAGATTAAAAAAATCTAACTCGTATAAAAATAATGAGTTTGTCTCAAAAAAAAAATGAAATTCTAGAAAATCACTTGAGAAATTAAAGTTAAATTAGTTTATTAAAAAAGAAAGTCTAAATTGGCTAATATAAAGCTTAACAATTCATTAGATTGAAATTATAAGTTAATATTAAATTAAAATTTTTCTATAAATTTTTTATTTATTTAAAATTTAGTTTAAAATAATATTAAAAAAACTTTACTAAAAAGTTTTAAACACCCTCTGAATTATCTTATTTTTTAATAATCAATAAACTGAAAAAAAGCTTTGAAAACTGTTTGAAAGAAAATTATAAAGAGTTTTTAAGCTTTATATAATTAATTATAAATTAAAATAGATTTCAATTGTTTTTGAGTAATTTTTTAAAATTAAACAGTTTTAGAATAGTTTAAACATCAAATTAAAATCTATAAAACTTTTTTCCTTCATTAAAGATGAAAAATTCAAATAAATCATTTTTTTAGATAGATTGCAAATTTTATAATTTTCATTTCATCATTTTATTTAATCTTTTCTTTCAAAACTTTCAATTTTTTATTTTTGCTTAAAAAATAGATGATGGGAACTCAAGAAATAAGTTTGCTAAATTAAATTTAGAAGATATTGTTAAAGGTCGTGATTTACTAAGCAATCAATTATTTGATGGAAAATGGTTAAGTAATACAGAACTTGCTTACAAAACAAGTGATGGTAATATAATTGCCTACAATGCTTTTAATAATAATACACAAGTTTTAGTTTCTAATATAACAATGGTAAGAAATTAACTTTAAAAATTATTTTTTTATTAAAAAAAATTTTTACAGAAACAATATGAAGTGAAAAAATATAGTGTTTCTCCAGACCGGAAATACGTTTTATTTGTTACAGCAATAAGACCTGTAAGTATTTTTAATGAAATTAAATTAGAAAACAAACTTTTCTAAGATTAAAATTTGTAATTATGTTAACAAAAGCAAATTTTATTCATTTAAATATTTTAAATGAACTTGTCTAATTAGTTTATTTTTCTTTCGTGTTAAAATTATTGAAGATTTTTCATTACTCTTTTACTGCTGAATATAAAATTTACAACGTGACTGATCAGCAAGTTTATACTATTGAAGCACCTGATGGTGGTAAGCAATTACAACACGCAGAATGGGGAACAAAAGGGAATCAATTGGTAAGAAGATTTTTTTTTAATTAGAGACTTTCATCTGTTTTTATTCAATTTACAAAATAAGCCTTTGAAAATTTCATGGTTAAAAAGTTTTTTGAATTTCAAAGAAAATTTTAGATGAAATCGACTAAAAATTTTTAATTTTTTCTTACTCCTAATTATATTTTTTTATTCTATAAACAAGTGAATTTTTTTTTAAAAGTTAGTTTGAAAATTTTTTTAAAATCAAATTGCAAATTTTGAAAAATGAATTCAAAAAGTTTCAAATTTGTTACAGAAACCTAAAGTTAAATTATAAATAATACTTTTCTTAAAAAGTTTTACATTTCATTTTTTTTAAAATCATTTTTGGAATTGCTTTTTGTCAAAATTCATAGATTTTGATATTTTTAAAGTCTGCTTTGAATTTTAAAAAAAAATTTTAAATTTTATTTTAATTTTTAAAAATTCTTTCAACATGCTGAAAAAATTCATCTCTATAAATTTTGACAAAATGTGTTAAATTATGGTTTAAAGTAATTGATAAGCAAAATAACTTCTTAAATAGCCTAAAGTTATCTTAAAAAAGTGATGGACTTTTTTTTAAAAACTTGATTTTTTTTATCTTTTTTAATAGAACTTAAATCTGTTTTACTTGTTTAACTTTAAAACGTTTTTAACATTTTAAATCATAAATTTTTTTTTGTTTTTCAATTTTGTTTTTTTTTAATTTTACAAAAAAAAAGTTTATGGCTACAGAATGATAAAAATTCTTTCTAAGAATTTATTATTTCAATGTGTTGAGTTGTTATAACTTGAATAAAATTATCAAATAAAGTGATGTATAATTTAAACGTCTAAATTGTTTTCTTTTCTGATATTAGAAAAAAACAATTATTTTTCAGATTTTTATTTTGTTTTTTTTTAAATTTCTTTTTAAAACTTTATTTTAGGAAATTTCCTTAAATTTTTTACTAAAATTCTGTAAACTTTATTTTAATAAAAATCTTTAGCAAACTTTTTTAAAGAAAAATCTTTTGGAAAATTATTAACTAAAAATCTTTTCAAACTATTTCATTAAAAAATTTTGTATACTTTTTTAGTCAAAACTTTTTAAAAACTTTTTTTGAAAAACTCATTCGGCTCATATCTTCACCAAACTTTTATAATAAAAAAAAGGTTTTTTATAAAACTTTTTTTTGTAAATTCTTTAAAACTTTTTTATAAAAGTTCATCAAAAATTTTATTGAAATAAAACTACTTTATATCTTTTAATGAAGTTTTAATTTCTTCAAATTATCTTATTGAGAAGATTAATTGAATTTTTAAAAAGAAAAAATTTAAGAAATATTCAAAGTTTAAAGAATCTAATCATAGTATTGACTAAATTTTATTTTTTCTCTTTAAACACAAATAGATTATTTTTTTATGTGTCTGTTTTTACTTTATATTAGATCTATTTACTAGTAAAAAAAAAATATTTAGCACTTTTTAATGGGCAATTTAAAAAATAAAGTAATTTAATAAAAAAAAGTTCACCCATTTCTAGTTTTTTAATTAAAAACTATATACTTAGGGCCATAAAATATATTTTTAAGGCTTTTGATACTTTATTTTAAAATTTAAAATAGCTAAATTCTTAATTAAAGTATTTTTCTCTAACATTGAATATGAAAAGTTTAATTAATTAGATAATTTAAATTTTCTTTAGATTTTTTTTAAAATTTTTCAAAAAATTAAAAAAACTTTTTAATTGATATTAAGGTCTTTTAGTTAAGTTATATTAAAAATTCAAAAAGTAATTAATAAAAATAAATAAGTGTAAAAACCAAACAAGTGATATAAGTCAAAGATTTGCGCATAACTAGTTTTAACTTTTTTAAAAGTTCTTAGTTAAAAACTTTTAAAAATGTTTTTATAACCGGAAGTTTTACTTTTTGACTAAAAAATCATTGAAAATTATTTTTGATACATTTTTTACATTTAATTTCCACTTCTTTTATAAATATTGATTATTATTTTAATGAATTTTTAAGTTTACTTTTAAAGTTAAATGGTTTTTTTCTAATAGTTTTGAAAAATGAAAAATTTTCTTTGAAGCCAAAATTATTTTTAAGAAATAGGTGTCCTCATTAAAACTTTAAAAAAACTTTTTAATCATAAACTTAAATTAATGAATTTTTTGATAAAACTTAATACATTAAAAAAACATAAAATAAATAAAGCTTCAATTGTTTTAAAGTGCTTTAAAAAATGTTTATTAAAATGTTCGAATTAAATTTTTAAGAAAAAAAGTAAAAAATTTCCTTTTTAAAAATTAAATCAACGATAAGAATCATGGTTGGTTAAAGAATTTTTTTGTCGATGAAAAAGTAACAAAATAGTTCTTTTTTTTTTACTTTACAATTCTACATTTTAATAGCTTCTTTATTTTCTATACAGCTTTTATAAAAGTAAAAAAAAATTGATAAAACTATGCTTTATTACCGATCTTGAATGATGATCAAATGCAGAAATTTCTGTTTTGTAAAAGATAATTTCATTTTTCTAGAAAAAGAAAAAAAATGGTAGAGAAAATCGACAGATGATTCTAAATGAAAACTAATATTTCGAACTTGTGCATATGACGCCCGTATTTAATAAATTTCTAAAAATTGAACATTTGACCCTAACTTCTTTTTTAATATTCATAAACTTAAATATATTAATTATACTTTGTCGGTTTTTGACTAAATCTATTAAGATGATCTTATATATTGAAAAATTAAAAATCAACATTTGAAATTTCAGCAAAAAAAAAAAGAAAAGTTTTTTAATAAAACACGTTATCAAACTTTCATTTATAAAAGAAATCTTCAATAAAAATAGAATTCATTGGAAATCAATATAAACTTTAAATCGATAAATTCTTTTAAGTTTTTACATTCATATTAATATATATATATTTTTTAAAATTACTTTTTATATTACGTTTTAAGATTAAAAATTTTAATTTTTGTTTGTTTTTTTACTAAATTGTTCCACTTCATAAAAAATAATGCTTAAAACTTGAAAAAATTTTTTTATCAATATTGATGAGTAAATTTAAGTTTTATGTATTATATTAAAAGTTCAATAGTCTATTTAACTCAAATTAGTAAACTTTTTTAAAGCTTTTTTTTGGTTAAAATTAATTTCATTCAAAAAAAACCATTAGTTTCTTGAATTACGAAGCTTTCCTGTAAATTGCGACAATTTCAAATACTTGTCTTAGAGAAAATTATATTAGTTCGAGCAAAATTTAAAGTTTTTGCCAAATTATTTAAATTGTAATAAAAAACACATAATTATTTACATTTAAAAATAATTTCATAATAAGTTTAAGTATTGTTTTTTTTTCTCAGTAAACATTTTTTTGATGAATAGTTTTATTTTTAATGCATTTTCTGCAAAAATAAATTAATAACTTTTTTCTAATTAAATGAAATTAATTAACTTTTAACAAACTTATTGTTAGATATTCATAAATGGGAATAATATTTATTATCAGCATGCAGTTGGTGAACTTATTCAGCAAATAACTAAGAAAGGATCTATGACCAATGGAATTTATCATGGTATAACTGATTGGTTATATGGTGAACGTATTTTACGCAGTAATAAAGCAATTTATTGGTCACCAGATGGAAGTCGACTTTGTTTTGCTTTATTTGATGATTCTAAAGTAGATCAAATTAATTATTTAAAATATGGAGATTATCATGATTATTCAAATTTAGATCCAAAATTGTCTAGTTTAAGATTTCCAAAACCAGGAAGTTTAAATCCAATAATTGAATTGTGGGTTGTAGAATTAAACCAAAAACGTTTAAGTTCAATGGCATCTGCAAATCGAGTTTTACCTCCTCGTGAAATGATGTCTAATGAAGAAAGGTAATTTATTCTTTATTATATTACTGAAAAAAAATTTTTTTTTAAACCAAAATTATATAGAATAAGTTAATAAAAACTTCAATTTATTTTATTTAATAATTTAGTGAATATTATCTAAATTCAATTGTTTGGATCGATTCACAAAGACTTGCATCAATTTGGATGAATCGTCATCAAAACTTTTCAGTTCTTTCCTTATGTTCAGAAAAACACGCTTGGATTTGTGAAAAAGTGAGTTACTTTAATTTAATACATTAAATTTTATTTAAAATAAATTTTGAAATTAAATTTAAAAGTTTCTTTCTAAGTGACAATATTTGAACAGATAATAGTAATTGAGCATACAATAAAATAAATAAAGTAAATAGTCTTTGTAGAAAAGTAAATAACAATAGATAGATATCTTAAAGTAAACAGTAAAAAATTAATTTCCAGAACTAATTTTCGACTCTTAAAAACTAAAGCTAAAGAAAAAAGTTTCTAAAATTAATATAGAAAAATTATTCAAAAAAAGTTTATGAAGTATTGACTTATAAAATTGGCTTGTGTATTTAAAGTTACATTAAGTTGTTTATAAAAGGTATTAAAAAATTTGATATTAAAATGAATGAAAAGACATTTTTATATGTAAATAACTGGTCAATGATAAAGTCACGAAAAAAAATAATTTAAAAAATCAAGGTTTGAAACTATAAAAAGTAAAAAAATTTATAGTTAATTTATATAAATATTAATTTTCGTAAATTTATTTTTTGAATGTCTAAAGGCTTTTATGTTTATTATGAATTCATGAAAATAAACTTTTTTTAATTTTAAACTTTTATAAGATTTTTTTATTAACTCATAAGCTTTATTTTATTAAATTTGTTAAATTTATTAGACAACTCTTCAAAGAGTTAAATTTAGTCTTGATAAAAAAATAAATATTTAAAGTTTTAATAAACTTCTATAAAAGAGCTATTTTGAAGTTTTACCTAAAAAAAATTTTTGAAATTGAATTTTTACAACAAAACAGTTGTTTTATTTAAAATTTTAACAAAGAATATTTTTTTTAAATAAAACTTTTTAGAAAACTGAATAAAGTTATTAAAGAACTTGATTTTACAAAAAAATTTTAAAAAAATATGTTTTCACTAAATAAAGCTTGAACAAAATATGATTTTTTTAAATAAAACTTCTAACAGAATATATTTTTCAGAATAAAACTTTTAATAAGAATAATTTTAAAATAAAATTTAAGCTAATAAGTTTTATCACATTGTAAAATTCAAAATAAGCTCAAGTTTTTTACTAAAACTTATCAAAAATAATAAGATGTATCAATAAACTGTAACAAAATTTATCGAGTAGTCATTTGGGATTTATGTTTATTTTATTTTTTTTAAGTTTAAATCATTTACTTTATAGATTCTTTAGTCAGATATACAAGTTTTAAACAAAAAATTATTGTAAAGTTATTTAGAATAATAAATGATCAAATTTGATTATTTTCACATATAAATATTTATTTTTATATGAAAAGATTTAAAAGTTTCAAATCTAATTATTAAAGACAATTTTAAAATTTAAAAATTCTCTTTTTATTATTTTTGACAAAAAATTTAATTAAACAGACTTTGAATAAAAATGAAAAAAAAAATGAAACTTTTAAAGATAAGCTTTCATATTTTTTGTTATGAGTTAAAAATGAATAATTGTGTAAAAGATTAAAATTTTGCTACATGGCTGCTTTTGAATGGTCAGTTTGAAAATATATTCAAATTAGTTAAAAAAAAGAGTTTTTTCATTGTAAACCCTTTCATTAAATTCAGTCATAAAAATGATATACTAAAGATTAAATCAGTTAAAACAGTTTAATTTTACAAACTTTGTTAATCTAGAAACAAGATAATTCAAATTAAAATATTGTTTAATTAAAGATAAAAAAAAATTTTTTTTCTAAAAAGACAAGATCATTTAAATAATTAAAAGTTTTATTGATCACAATTTATCTAAATATTTCAAAATAATTGGCTAAAATTTTAATTAGAAAGTTTTACTATGCCATAAAATTTATCTAAAGATATAAATTTAATAAAAAAAAATTCAATTTAAATTTATTGAACTCATTCAAACTTTAAAAAAATGTTGATTAACAAAAAATTTTCAAATGATCAACTTAAAAAAAACTTAACACAAATTTATCTAAAGATTCTTTGAAAGTTTTTTTGTTAAATTTTTTTTCTCAAATAAAAAGTTTATATAAATAGTTTAAGTTGATGTCCATTTCATAAAAAAAAAGTTTTTGTTAAAACATTTTATAGAATTTTTCAACACATAGTCTTTGAACATAGTTTTTTTTAATGTAAACTTTATACGAACTTCATTAATGCTGCTTTTTTACGTAGCATTTACAAAAACTCTTTGTACAAACTTTTTATACAAACTTTTTGTTAAAATATCTTTGTATGTTGTTTTAAACATAATCTTAATACATAGTTTACATACATATTCTTCATGCTTGATCTTAAAAAATAGTCTTAATACATAATAATTTAACATTGTCTTTTAACATAGTTTTTGAACATAATTTTCATCAAAGTGATTAAACTTTTAGCTATTAATTTACTTAAATCTTGTAGATGATTAAATGATGAAACAAGCTTAAGAAAACATCAATTTAAATAAATGATGTTTTGGTCATTGGAGAATATTTTAAAATAAAAAAAAAATAAAGATTTTGGTCAAGTTTGATACAATAGCTAGAAAAACTTATGAACATGATTTTTCACGCAACAAAAAAAACCATTCAAAATTCTAATTGATCTTTGTTAATTAAAGGAAACTACTTTCTTTTATTTTAAGCTATTGAGCTAGAAATTTTCAAAAAACTGAGAATTTTTTTTTCTAATAGTGAAAGTTTTTTTATTCACTCCAAAGTTTAATATATCAAAACAAGGCAGTACTTTTTTTTGAAACTATTTTCAATTTTTTTCAAATGATTGATAAATTATTTTAGCTCACATAATTTGTAGTGTATGTTTTATAAAAAAAAATTCTACATAAACTTTAATAGCACAATCATCATAAACATCTGGTCACTTTTTTAAATGATTTTTTTTAATTAAAAAAAATTTATTTAATCAATTTTTCACCCTTTTAAATTAAAAAAAAATTTCCAAAAATTTTAATTTTAAATAATTTTTTTTCTTTTTTTTTTCATTAGCATCTTGAAGTAAAGAGCGATACTTTAGGTTTTGTAGATATTTTAGATCCACCATTAATTACAGCTGATAAAAGGCATTATTTAATTCGTTTGCCAATGAAAAGTGAACAAGGAACCTATAAACAAATTGCAATGGTAACAATCAATGTAAGTAGATAGTTTTAAATTATTTTTTTCTTCAAAAAAAAAAATTAATTCCATTTGTGAATTCAATAGATTTTTATGTAAATAAAAGATAAATAAGTTTAAACTAAACTTTAAAAAAAAATTAAAAAACTTTTTTATAAATTTTTTATGAAAAAATTATTTCAAAAACAAATCTTTTCAAGTTATTTCATCTTATAAATATTAAGCTTTTACTATTATAAGGTTTAATTAGATAACTTTTAGTTAAAATAATTTTATTTAATCAAAAAAAAATTTAAACTTATTGATTTTTTTTAAAAATTAAAATTTTTCTTTAGGGTCGAGTTCAAAATTTTTTGACACAAGGAAATAGTGATGTAGTTAAAATTTTAGCTCATAAGCAAGAAACACGTACCGTTTATTATTTAGGTACTTTACCATCTAATTCTATGCAAAAACATCTTTTTTCTATACCGGATATACATAGCTCTATGCAACGTATGCCTAACTGTCTTACTTGCAATAATGAAGAACTGCCCTTAGAACATTATTCTAGTCATCCAAAAAATTTATTTTTAAATTCAGAATTATCTCAATCAGATCAATTTATTTTTAACTCTAAAATATCGTCAGCATACGTTTCTGAAGACAATTCACTAAATGCTGAAGATGAGAACATACAGAAAAAGCAAGATCAAGAAAAAAGTAACAATCAATTAATAAGTCTAGAAATTCGTAATTGTACTTTCTATGATGCAAAATTTAGTGTTTTTGCTGATTATTATATGTTACAATGCTTAGGACCAGATGTTCCATGGTCTGAAATAAGAACTGTAGATGGAAATTTTATTGGTAAGCCATCTTATAAAAAATTCATTAAATTTTTCTTTAAATTAAAACTAAATAATAAAATTTTTTTTTAGTGATGAAAGTTGCACCAAATGAAAAAATAGAGAGATTAGTTAAACGTAAAGCTTATCCTCAGGTTCGAAGCTTACGTATTCCGTTAGATTATAATTGTTGTAAGTAAATTTTTGAAAGTTTTATTTTATTAAAATTATTGGTAACTAAGAACTATAAAAGTTTCATTAAAAGCTAAAAAAATTTTAAAAAAATTAGCCTTAAGAGAAAATATGAAAAATTAATTTTTCAAAAAAATTTCTAAAAGTTTTAAATGCTTTTGAGACAATTTCAGCTAATTTTATTGATAAAATTTTTTAAAAAACATCCATTTGTAGATGAAATAAAAAATTTTCTATAATTAAAAAAGCGAAAATATTAAGTTCGTTTTCTTACAAAAGATTTTTAATTTAATGCAATTCACATTGACACGCTATCATAGTTTTTTAAAATAATATTTCCAATAATTAAATATTGAAAACAAATTAAGAACTATAATTTAAATTTTTAATTTATAGATGCGGATGTCAAAGTTTATCTTCCACCAAATTTGAAAGAACATGAACATTTTAAATTCCCATTAGTAATAGAAGTGTAAGTTTAAAAAATATTTGTTTTAAAATTATTCTTAAATTTTTTTTTCAAAGTTTGCCCACTGATGCTCATACTAATCAGTTTAGAGAACAAGTCACCAGTGCATTAGATTTCAATCTACAAACTTATTTAACAAGTAATCAAAATATTGTTACCGCTAGATTACAGCTACATGTAATGCAAAGTTCATCTACAGAACGAAGGCCTCGTTTAGCTAGCTCAAAAATTTTTAGTCCTAGTTCATTAACACAACTACTGCATTCTGCTGTTTCTATTTTAAAACATCGTTTACATTTTACTGACGAAAATAAAACAGCAATGTTAGGTTGGGCTACTGGTGGTTATTTAGTAGGACAATTGATTGGACATCATCCAAATCAATTCAATTGTAGTATACTAATTGCTCCAATAACTAATTGGTTTTTAGTTGATTCTTTTACTGGAGAAAAATTTTTTGGAATACCATGGATTGATGGTAATCTTGCTGCTTATGAAAGATCTGATTTGTCTAAAAAAGCATCTTTGTTTAAATATCAAAATTTATTTATTTCACACGGAACAGCAGATGGTAATTTTTTTTTATAAAAAGTTAAATTTAATTAAAAAATTTTTTTTTCATAGATGAAGTACATTTGCAACATTCATTTTCTTTAATGAAAGCTTTGAATGAAGAAGGAGTTTTATACAGATCTCAAATTTATCCTGATGGTAATCATAATTTAGAAGATGTTAGTATTCATCTTTTCAAGTCAATTGAATCATTTTTAGTAGAAAATTTTGGACTAAATGAATATAATTCCTTTCTTGAAAACATTAAAATAAAAACTAGTAAATCATTTTAACTTGTTAATTTAACTTTGCTCACAAATGTGAAAAAAAAAATGAAATAATTTATTTTTGTATAAAGTTTGTTTTTGTTTAACTTCAAAAAAATTAGCAAAAAAAGGTGTTTTTAAAATCAAAAAGTTTATTTAAAAAGCATATCTTTAATTAGTTAATAAACTTTTTTTTCAACACCAAAAGTATAACAAAATCATTAGAAAAATGCCTAAATTATTATAACACAAAAAAATCTTAAGCACAATGATAGTTACAATTAAGGAAGCAAATATTTTGGTAAATGATTTTACTGAAAAATCATTCTTTAAAATAGATTGCCTTGAATTTTTAAAAATTTTTACACAGTTTTTGAATTTACACAAAGCTTGTTAAAATGATTAAATGCCAAAAATTTTAATTTTTAGCTTCCTAATTAGTAAATTTTTTTCTCATTATTCAAAAAGTGTATTTAAAATACAAAAAAAATTAATTTCACTTAACTTTAAATTGTAAATAATTGTTGATTAAAAATTTTTCAAAAAAAAAAAATGATTTCAATGATTTATTAGAACAAAAATTTGATTAAAATTAAAGTTTTTCCAAACTATTAATAACTCTTTTGATCGTGGTAATGTTAAGCAAATATGTTTAATACTTAATTTAAAAAGATCTAGATACATTTAGTTACAAAAATCATTTTCACAAAATTTAAATAGAATTAATTTAATCTAAAGTGGTATTTTTTTTAATTTTTTTTGTAATTAGTTTACCTCGGTTAGTTTTTATATTTAAAAACTAAAAGTGAAAAAAATCCTAAGCTTAAATATTTTTAAAATTTGAAAAACCTAATTTGAGTCAATTTCCATTTCAGTTTTTTCTTTTGTATCATTTGCAGCTTTAGATTCTTCATTATTTTTACTCTCAGTTTCCATTTTTTCTTCTTTAGCTTTTTTAGCTTCTTCTTCTAGTTTAGCTTTTGTTTCTTCATAATTTTTCTCAAATACATTGAAACATTCTTTTAATATTTCTAATCTATCTTGAAGAATTGAATATGACAACTGAGGATCTTCTTCAAATTCATTTTTAACGGATTTAGCTGAGTTTTCATTAATCCATGTTTGTGTCTCAGGTATGAAACTTTTTGTTGTTTTATAAAGATAATGAGCACTATTATTTTTAAAACTTTCAGTCAAATCCTTTGGTTCTCGTTCAAAATTATTGATCATGTTATTTAAAATTTGATATAATTCTTTCTTATCATTTACTTCTTTGATTCCGTTTGTTATTTTATCACTATATTTTCTTAATTGATTCAATCTTTCTTGATAAATTGTTTTACTTTGTAGCTCACAATTATCTTCATCATCTAATAACCATTTTTCATTATCTTTAAGTTCATTCATGAAAATTCTTCTGGAATCTGAATTGATATATTTATAATATTCTTCTCTTTCCATTTGATCTCTCCATTTATATATGAATTCTTCTAAAGCGTTTTTAGAATCAATTCTTTCATTAAGATTTTTATCAGCCAATACTAAATCTGACTCAAAACTCTTTAATTTGTCTAATTTATCTTCAGTTAAGAAACCTTTTAACCATAAAATTTCATGTTCTAAATCTACAGTTTTGAATTTTTTTGCATTTTCCTCTCCTTCTTCTTTTGTTTTTGATGAATCTTCAACAGCATTTGGATCTTCAATTTCAAGCTGTGCAGAAGAAACTTGAATTAAACCATTATCATCTATCCTTAGTCTAACTTTCATTTTACTTGGTGAGAATGTTAATGTTTCTTTAGAGAAAATTTTGAATTTACCAAATGAGCAGGCTTCTCCAACATCATTAACATAATCGAAGTCAAATACAATTGGCAATTCATGACAAGTTAAAATAACTTGTTTAGTAAATGGTATTGTGCAACCTTTTTCAAAGAAAGGACTAATTGAATATTTTTTTAAATCAGAACGATTTTCATGATAGTATTGTGCATTGATTTGGTATGGTTGATAATCAATAACTTTTAATTTACGAACAACTTTAAAAGATGGACTCAAAAATGCACTTTGTAAAGTACAACCTAAAGCGACAACTTCATCAGCATTTAGAGTTGATGTAGGATCAATACCAAATACATTTTTAACTCTTTTTTTGATAGCAGGTATTCTAGATGAACCACCTATTACTTCAATTACCTTAATATTATAATTGGAAACCTTATCTTCTTCTTTTTTAGAATTTTCAAAAACGATTTGATTAGATTTATATAAAGCTCGCTGTAAAACAGTTTCAATACGATCAAAGTATTCTGCACATAATTCTTCGAATGTTTCTCTCTTCATAGTGCTACTGAAATCTGTGTCTTCATATAAACATTCAACGTTTATTGGTAAAACATTACTATTAGCTGACATTTGTTTTTTTAATTTTTCGCATTCAGCCATCAAACGAATTTTTGATCTTTTATTTAAGTTAAGTTTTTTTTGTTCAATAAAATAATTAGCTAAAGCTTCATCAAAATTTCTTCCTCCTAAATTATTATCATATTCTACAGCTAGCACTTGAATTGAACTTTTCTTAGGATCAAAATTTACAACAGCGCATTGGGTTGAACTAGCTCCAATATCAACAAAAGCTAAAATCTGATTATTTTCTTCTTTTGTATCGATTCTGTAGAAACAATAATAAAGAGCTACAGCAGATAAATCAGGTAAAATTTTTAATGTTTTAATATTTGCTATAGATGCTGCGTTAATCAATTCTCTTTTTTGACAGTCTGTAAAATAGTTTGGACAATTGATTACACATTCTAAAGCATTGTTACTGATTTGTTTTAATTTTGTTAAAACCATAGCTAATAATTGAGTGGCAGTTAATAGATGTTCTTCTCCAAGTAAGAATACACGTACGAAAAGTTCCCCATTCGGACCTTTTTCAACTGGGAAAGGTAAATTCTCATCTTTCATAATTTCATCATAAGTTCTACCAATTAAACGCCTCAAATTATAAAATGTTCTTTGTATATTTGTATTTTGTTTTTGTTTAGCGGCAACACCTAATTCTCTTTGTTTTTCTAATAAACAAACATATCCAGGAGTAGAACGAAGACAGTAATCATTTAAAACTATTTCAATTCCACCTTTAACAGCTACACCGATATAACAATTTTCTGTACCGATGTCAAAACCACAAATAGGAGCAGCTGAAGGGACACTCATTTTGATATTATTTATTTTCTTTCAATTGATCTTCCCACAAAAATACTTTTAAAATTCAAATAAATTAAAACTTTAATTTTAAAATTTAAATAAATTTTTTTTTGAAAAAATTTAAAAATTTAATTTAGTTTTTTTAAATTTTTTTAACTAAAGTTTACTTACACTTTAAAAATTAATGTTAACAATATTTTCACTAACAAATTCAATAAATTACAAACAAAAATTAGTTTAAAAAAGCTTGAGATTGACTCCTTGGTTCAAGACTAAAAGTAAAATAAATGTTCCACCAATAAAACATTAAATTTTAAAACTTAATTCTCACCGTAAGCATTCACGAAAAAGCATGTAACTTCTAGAATTTTCGAGTTTAGTATTTACTCAAAACTAAACTAGATGTCTCTTTTCAAAATTAAAAAAACTCAATAAAAAAATCAATGCGCCAATTTTAAAGGTAACAAAATAAAGTTTTTTTTCTGATTTAAACTGAATTAAAATTAACTTAAAATACTAAAAAAATTAAATTAATTAAGGCGAGAAATTTTAAATGGCCGTGAGAAAGTAATAAGAATACTTTTTGGAAACTTTAATATAAATGAATTGAAAACAAAAGAATCTTGTTGGTTAATTACGAACTCAGTACCTTTTGCTTCAACGTTGAAAAAATGAAATAATAGACGAAAATATATATTTGAAAAAAAAACAATGAAACTTTGGAGCATATCTTAATGAAATGCTAGAAAATTAGATTAGAGAAAAAATAGAAAATTCCAATAAAGTTAATAGCTCAAATGACATGGATATATTATCCAAAAAAATTATAAAAGAGCTTTGTAAATTATAAATTAAGAATAATTTAAGAAACTAAATTAAAATCATAAAAGTATTTAAGTCAAATCAAGGAATTAAAAATAATGATATTTATCGTAATGTAACTAAACTTAAACTAAAATTTAACCTTGTTAGAAATAATTAATAAAACTAATAATTATTTAATTTAAAAATAAAAAATTTACAAAAATAATCTTTTTACAAAAAATAAATTAAAAAAATTGATCATATTTCTTTAAAAACCATAATTAATTGAAAAAAAATGTAAAAATAAATGATAAAAAATGTCTTAACTGTTGACTTATGTACAAAATAATATTTAAATTATTCAATTGATTGAATTTAAATAATAATAATTATAATCACCCATTACCTAACAAGAAATAATTTCTAAATTTGAATTTCATATAAAAAAGCTAATTTTGAATACTTTTACAGCTTTTCATTTTTGCGAGCATGTTTTGCTTTATTTATATAATTTTTTACTAGTTGTTTTATTTTAATTGGATTAATTTCTCCTGTTTTGCTATGACAAATCTAAAAAAAAATTATTTTTAGTTTAAAATAAAATTTAAAATAATTAAGTTTTACCTTTGGAACAGCTTTTCTCATAATTTCTTTATATTCTTCTTTATTTATTTCTCGTCTTTGATAAAAAGGCTTTAACGAACATTTTAATTCTTCTACAACTCTTTCTTGTCTATTAAGTTTTTTGATATACTAAAAAAACAAAGTTATTAATCTTATTTCAAAAAATTTAAAAATAAATTTACCTTTTCTCTTGAGTTTAATTCTACAGCTGACGAGGGTATTTCATCTAAATTATCGTTTTTAAAGAAAGATTGATCTCCAGAGTTATTTAAATGAACTGGAGCAGGTTTTTTGAATATATTCTGTTGCCCTTTAAAAGAACTTTGATTTTTTTGTTGCATTTGAGCCACTTTTATTAAATGATCTAGTACAGTTTTTAAAGCAGGAGCTGTTATTGAAGACTGCAAACCTGACAAACAATTATTAGAAGAAGATGGGTTAGCAGGAGGAGGAGATTTAGTAGATGAAGAAAAAGGAGAATCAATTTCCATATCAGCTGAAATATTCTCTCCATTCATTTTACTTTTAGAACTATATAAATTAAATGATTGCAAATTAGAAGAATCATATGTGTTTTTTTGTGAATTTTTTATATGCCTTGAATTTGAATTTGTTTTTTGACAAGGACTATTTTCGGGACTTTCTAAAGGAGCTTCAGGATCATAGATGTCATTTTTTGAAGCTTTATTTGAATTAGAATAATGATTTATATTTGATGATTGATTTTTATTAGACAAGTTTTGTTGTGAATCTGAATCGAGGTTTGAAGAAGGTGATAACGATTTAATACTATTTACATTCGAATCACAAAAACTATTATTAAACTTATCATTTATTGCATTTTGAGATTCATCTTGAGTGGGAGTAGGTAAAGATTGATTTGAAATACTGTTCTCATAAGTATCAATATCTTCATAAGGTGGTGTTTTTGGACCTTTTTTATTTTGATTTTCATCTTTGTTATTATTAAATAATTTATTATTTTTAGATGAGCTAGAACCATTTAATAAAACTCTAGGAATAAAAATTTTCTCTTCTTTGTTTTGAACATCATTTTTATTTGCATCATTAGAATCTTTTAATTTTGAAATTTCATTTTTAGAACTTTCATCATTATTTTCATTGTTCCAAAAAATGTCAAATTCTAGATCAGATTTTGAAAAAAGTTTCATATCTTTTTTTGGCGAGTTTATTGTTTTAGCTTGTGAATTAAAAGAATTTTCTTTGTTATTAAAATCAGAGTTAGTAGAATCTTTTTTTGTAGATGATTCAAAATTTGTTTTCTCTTTTGAATCAACCTGTTTGGAATGACCATCGTTTTTTTTATCATTTTCTAAACTTATCAAATCTTTTATATAATGGCTAGAAACTATTTTTAAATTATTACTGAAACTTTTTTCTTGTATATTTTTTTTCACGAGAGATTCATCAATTAATGGAGAAAAACTCAATTTTTTTTCAACATTCTTTTTAGATTTTTTATGTTTATGCTTTTTATAATCATGGCTACTAATTTTAGATTTCTCATCTTTACTTTTACTCGGAGACTTGGTTTTTTCTTTATTTTCACTTTTATGACGAGATTCTGAGGAAATTTTTCTACTTGACTCTTCTTTACGTTTATGTTTGTGTTTTTTAATTTTATCAGAGCTGAAACTTGATTCTTTTATCGATTTTGAAATAGAATCTTTATGTTTTTTGTCTTTAGTTGATGATTCTTCATGATGATGAGAATAATGATGTTCTTTTTGATGATGGTGATGATGATAACTGTGATGAGCACTTTCACTTTCTTTTTTACGTTTATGACGATTAGATGAATAATTCGTTTTTTCATCTTGATAATGTCGACTTTTTTCTAGTTTACTAGAACTATTCTTTATTTCTACAATATTTTTATATTTATCTATATTTGTTTTGGCAATTTCTTTTTCAGATTTTTCATTATCTTTATGTTTACTATGATGTGTTTTACTAGATTTATTATTTTTCAAACTGTTTCTACTTGAACTTTTGTAATGATGTTTAGACTTTTTTTCATCAGTTTTAGGTAATTTTTTTGAATGTTTACTAGAATTTGACCCTGTTAAAAATGATTTAAAAAATGTATGATGATCGACAGTTATTTTCCATAAATCTTTAGCAGCTTTAGCAGATGATAAATTAAAACCAATTAAGTTTTCGGTTTTTTCACTGGGTTTTACTTTGATGTAAAATTTATCTAAATTATAAGATATTTTCATAATTTTTAGCCAAGGAAATTTTTCTACACAATTATTTTTTTTATAAACAGATAAACCTGATGAACAAACACCAATTGTTATTTGAGAATCAGTTGAATCTTTAGCTGCATAAAAATCTAACCCATAAATTGAATAATTTTTAGCGTTTTGTAAAAAAGCTAATTCTGATTCAGGAGCTGTTAAACCTTTTCTTTGCTTGTGTAATTCAGCTAAACGTTTTATTAGACTTTCAGAAGGATTAGGAGCAAATTTAAACTCATTTAAATAACCTTCTTTATGTTTTTCAGGATCATAATTTCCCATTTCAGATTGTACAAGATATGAACCTAAAACAGCATAAGCTTCTTCCGAACATATGATTTTTTCTTCTAGAATATTATTTCGTATTTGTAAACATAAAAAAAATCGTGTTATATTCTCTTTCAAATCAGTTGGTTCTGGAAAAAATTTAACCTCAAAATGCAAGGAATTAGGATTTTCTAAGAATAAAAACCTGTTAAGAAAAATTATCTTTTAAAATAAAAAGTTTTTACCTTTTATAACTTTACTGATTTTTTTATCTAAATTTACCCAAATTCTAACATTCTCTAAATCTCTATAAGTTAAACCAAAATACTCATGTTCTCTTAAAATTAAATAATCACATGTTTGACGAAAAACATCTTTACCAGTTGTTTTAGGCTAAAAAACAAATTGAAATTATTTTTTTAAACAAATGATTTAATTATCTTACTGTTATTAGACAATCGAATTTTCCTCCATTTAAAAGATGAACTGTACAATTTTTTTCTATATTACAAGTAGAGTTTTCGTCTAAATTTTCTTTTTCATTAGTGTCAACTTTAGAAAAATTTTGAGTGTTTGAATAATCTTCAGTATTGGTTGTCGTTTTACCACATGTTAAATTTGATTGATTTTCGTTGGAATTAGATATTTCGTCTTTAATAAAAATTTCTTGTTTATTAGGTTTGACTTTATAATCATCTTGATTATCCATTTGAAACTTAGTTTAGATTTTTTTAATACTTTTTAATTTATATATTAAACTAATTCAGAATAATCAATGATCTTTAGTCGATCAATGAAAAAAAAAATATATTTTCACTTGATTTATCATTTAAATTAAAAATAAATTTCATAAAGTTTTAAGAAACAATCAGTTGTAAAAAGAAAACAAGAGAGTAAAAAAAAGAAAAATTGGCTTTAAAATTTTTAGGGAACATTTATAAATTACCAAAAAAAGAACGCTGCCTATATTTTATATTTGTAACTAAGTAAAAAATTTCAAAACCGCCAACTAATGAAATGATTCATAAAGATTATAATTTGTATTATATAAAAATATTTGATTATTCAATAATTTAATAATTCAAAACAAAAAAATGAAACGTATTCTTTCATTTACAATGATTAATCATAATTTACATTTATCAGAGTAATTATAATAATCTTCAGTTATTAACAGGTTTAATTGAAAATTGAAATTTTTTTAAGCTCAAATGTAAGTTTAAAATAAAATGTTTGAAAAAGTTTAAAAGAATTAAAATTAGTTTTGACATTGATACAAAAATAAGAATTTTTTCCCAATTAAACATAAAATGATTAAAATGCTAATTAAGAATACTAGATAAAACTTAAAGTGAACTTTAAATAATTAAGTTTAAATAACTAAATAATTAGTAAATTAAACAAATTATTTTCAAATTATCCTATTAGTAAATAAAAAATAGATAAAATCAGCTAACTCATTCAAGTTTTAAAGGATATTGTGAATAAAATTAAGAAGAGATAACTTTAAAATTAAATTAGAATGTAAAGTAATTAACTATAAAGTAATTAGATTATCAACAAAAAAATCAATAAAGTATTTTTATTTAAAGTATATTTAAAGTAAATAAAAAATATGTAAAAACAAACTTTTCTTAAATGTTCCAAACTGTAAACTTAAATTTTTAATTTCATATTAAAATTTTGATTAAAACCTTTAAGGCCTAAAATGATGAATAATTATAAAATTGTTTGACAGATGCAAAAAAAAAATAATAAAATGATGACCATGTATATAAAAAAACTGATAAAAATTTTTTTTCATTTAAAAAAGGTCACGATTTAAATTCTCTATTAAACAAAATAATTAAAATGATTGATTTTATTAGCATCAAAATGAAAGTATTAAAATAATTTAACTTTTTATGTACGAAGATGGTGAAATTAAGCGAAAGTTTTTTTGAATAAAAATTTTTTTTTAAATAAACAGTTACAATCGATATCATTAATTCATCTTAATTTTAAATTTATTTTAATGAAAAACTTCATATTTAACTAATGTTAATTAAATTATTTCTGAACTTTCAAAAAAAAAGTTTTATTACATAAAGTTTGATTAAATCACGAATCAGCTAAGTTTTTGAAAATTTTTTTTTAATAATTAAATTAAAGATTCTTTTAAAATTAAACAAAAGATTTCTATAAAAAAAAAACTTCATGATTAGATTCATTAGTTTTAAAATGGTGGTGACCTAATTACAAATTTATCTTTGATAAAGTTTAGATGATCATTTAAGTTTTCAATGATACAAAAATGATACTTTGTTAGGCTTAAAATAAATTTCTTCTTTGTTTCAAAATAGTTCTCAAACAAATTACAATAGAAACATCTTTAATCAATTTTATGTCTACATCATTTTTGAAGTTTAAGAAAAGATTTAATAAGGTCTAAATTGATTAGATCTTTAAAGAATTAATCTGTTCTAATAGTCTGAATTGTTTTATTCTTTAAAAAATTATTAAGATTTAACAATTGTTTAAACTTGAAATGATCTACTGACCTCTTATTGGGATTATTTAAATTTGTAATCACAAATTTAATTTAAAAAAAAAACAGTTTGACTAAAATTTTAATATTTTTAAAGCCTTTTTTAATCATTTTGATGCTTCTTTTTAATTTGATAGAAACTTTTTAACGAATTAGCTGGATTATTTTCATAAACAAAATCTAGGTGTAGATTGAACTGGTTTAGTTTAATTTATTAAATGAAAGTTTTAAATTTGTTCTAAATTTAACAAAACTTTTTAATTATTTAAAAGAGATGCTTTAGTATAAACAATATTGATTATTTAAATTTTTCTTCCAAAAAAAACATTTTAGCTAAACCCTTTAATGACAAAAAATAATTTCAAATTGAATATTAAAAGATTTTGATCATTAAATTTTTATAAACTATTTTTAAATGAGTTGTTGGTACAAAATTAATTAAAAAATTATTAAAAAACACATTTCTTGTCTAAAAATATTTAAGAAAATTTAATTTTTTTTAACAAAATTTTAAAAATAACTTCCTTAGTCTTCTTGATCTAATTTTTTTAATTTTTTTTCTGCAAAAACCAATATTACTTGTTTAAAAAATGAATATCAAATAATCTTTCAAAAAGTATCTTTAATATTTCAATTGAGCATTAAAATATTAAACTTTAATCAACATCAATAAGCTTAAACTTTTTTTTCAATGAACTTTTAAAATTTTTTTTATCAATAATTCTCATCTCATTAAGATGCTATTTGGTCAAATATTATCTTTTATATAAATTTTTCTTTGTAATTGAAAATTGAACTATTCATTTACTTTTTTAATTTACTTATTACCAAGAACTTTATCTGTTTTTATAATCAGTTTGATTTTTAATTGATTTTTATACCTTAAATTTCAATTTAACGAACTCATTTAAACTTTTTGAAAAAGTTCTTATGTTTTTATTGCTTATTTGAATAACTTTTTGTTTTTTCTAATTAAGTTGTATTTTTAAAGCAGAATTTTGTTTTATTAATTTATTTTCTTTTATATACTCATTTCTTTTTTTTTCTTCAAACTGTTTTTTTGAAACAAAACTTTTTTTTAAGTAATTTTTTATACAAAAATACTTTTTTTTGTACAAAAATATTACAAGTGATACTTTTTAACTAAAATAAATAACTTTTCAATGAAAAACATTCAGTTTAATCTTAAAACTTTTAAAAAAATTTAATTTTATCGAAAAAATTTTATTTGAAACTAAGTTTTGAAAACAAAAATTTTTGAACTTTTTTTTTATTAGTTTTTTTGATTAATCATTAGTATGATTAAAATTTATCTTTTTTTTAAATCTTTTGACAAGAAATTTGTTTAAATTATTTTTTAAAAGAAAATTGAGAAAGCCTAATTGATTGAAATATTCAAATTTAAATAAAAAGGTTTTATTTATTTTTTTACCAATTAAAGATTTTAATTATTTATAATCGTTTTTTATAAATAATAACAGGAAGCAATGTTGCAAATTAGATAACTTTTATCTAAAATATAATTAATGTTTTGATGAAAACTTGTTTTGAATAAGAGTTGTTAAGAATATTTCAAATATTTACAAATAAAAAAATTTATTTTTAAATCAATAACATTAACTGATTAATCACATTAAAAGAAGTTTTTTGTAAGTTTTTATAAATATTTTTAAGCCCTTCATGCTAATAATAAATAAGATGTAAACATTTTTTCATCTGGAAAAATATCATTATTATTATAATAGAAATCATTGTAATTAGTATAATTTGAATAATTATTAACTAATATGTTTCCATTTGTTAGATAAACGTATTTTTTATTTATATTTCTTGATGGTTTATTTGTTGTATTTGAATTCGTATATAATGTATAAGATGTTGGGCTATGTGTTTTATCTGATACATGAACTATTTTTTGATTAGTCAAATGTCTTTTTGAATTTTGATTACGTTTATTTGATGTTGTCGTTTTATTACGTGTTGAATTATTTAATATTAAACCTTGTTGAGCATAAGTCAACTGTGAATGAGCTAAAAATGGTTTAAAGGTTATACGTGATGGTATTTGACTTGTTGCTTTTAAATTGGTCATTAAATTCGCATTTATTGTATTAACTGTTAATAAATTTGGCAAAATTGTTGTACGTTGTTGTTCAATTATATTTTCATCACCTGGTCTAATACCATCTGAAAATATTACTTTTTTTGTATTTGTTTCTTGCTTATTCCTAAAATTTGATTTAGCTACACCTTGTTTTTTAAGTACACTTATTATTGCAAAATCATTTTTATTTGATGTTGAAGAATTTGTTGATGAAGAAGATGGTGAAGGTGACGAAGAATTATAATTTAGTTCTAAATTTGGGTTTGTTGAATTTATATTCATATTTATTATCTGTTTATCTTTATTTAATTTTTGATTGTTTTCAGATAAAATTTTTTCATTGACTAAATTATCGTTTGGTTGAGCTAAATTAAGATTTTTATTTAATTCTTTTGATAATGTTTCTTCTTTTTTATTTAAACTTGATTCTATTTTAGTTTTTACTTGTTGCATTTTTCTATTAATTAACGGTTTATCTGTTTGATTATTTACATTTGCTTTGTTTTTCAAAATATCTACTTGACTTTCTTTATTTAAAGATGAGTTTATTTGGTTATCTTTTAATTTTTCTTTATCGATTATTTCTGGATTGTTTTTGATTTGTTCTGAAAAAAAAATTACTTTTTAATTAAATATTTAATCTTAGTACTGTTTGAGAATAAAAAGCATTTTAAAATTATCAAATACTCTATCATTGTTTTCAATGTTCCTAAAAAATTGGTTTTTAATTTTTGAAACCTATAAAATTTAAATTTATCAATTGTATTTTGTATTTTAATGGTTCTTAAACAAAAAAATCATAAAAAATACAATGATGTATCATTAAAATGTTTTTTTTTTTGAACTCTACTATCTGAATAATTTTTAACTCATCTTAATCTAACTCATCTTTAAAAAAGTTATCTTTATTGTAAAGTTATTTAGTTTAAAAATTTAAATTTAATTTCTCAATCAAATTTTATACAAACATCAATTTTTCGGAAAAAAATTTTATTGTTTTTTTGAAATAAAGTTTTATTAAAAATTTTTTTTTAAACAAAAATCAATGAAAATCAAATAAAATCAAAAAAAAATTAAAATTTTTTGATGGAAAAATACTTAATGAAGACTTTTAAAATGAGGTTTTTTTTTTTTTGAAAAATTAGGCTGAATTTGATTAAAAATTTTTGAAGAAAAATTTTAAAAAAGTATAAACGCTTTAATTGAGTTTCTAACTTTAATTAAATTAATTTGATAAAAGGTTTTCAAAAAGCCTTTTTTTTAACTTGAAACTAATAAATTTTTTATTCTTAAATAAAAATTCATTTGATTTCATTATGAAAATTAATTTATTTAATTTTATTCTTTTTTTTAAAAATTAGCAATCTTTTTATTAGTCAAAATTTATATTGAGTCTTTTTGAATTAAAATTAAAAACAAATCTTTTCTCTCTTAATCAAAATTAAAAACAAATCTTTTCTTTCTTAGTCTAATTTTTTCATTGGTTAACTAAATTTATAAAATCTTTTCTTCATTACTCAAATAATAATTCTTATAAGTCAACACTTTTACAAAAAATTTTTGTTTAATCAAACTTAAAAATTAACTTAATTAGTCAAATTTTATACAAATTTTTCAATTTAAAACAAAAATAACTCTTCTAATAAATTCAAAATTAATTTATAAGAAAATTTTTTAATTAATTTAAAGTCTTAAAATTTATTAATTCAAAAGATTTATATTTTAAGGGGAGAATCATAAATTATACAATTCTATTTAGCTTAAATTTTATTATAAAAACTTATTTACTTTTGAACTATTTAATTTAGCCTGATAAATTCTATTATTTTTAAAATTATTTTAATATAAAAGTATCATTTTTTAAAGGACAGGGCTAGTCTAAAAAAAAAGTTTCAAGTTTTATATCAATAGTAAATTAAGAACAAAACCTAAAAAAACTATCCTCAAAATTTTAGAAATCAATTTATGAATTTATTTTAAAATCTTAAACTTAACTTAAACTTTAATCTTAAAAATTTTAAATTTAATCACATAAATAGTTTTTTAATAAACCTTTATTTTCATGATTCTAATATAAAAAAAATTTTTAAAATAAGTTTAGTCGTTTAACTATCTTAAACCAGTAAATATCAAATAAATTAGCTTTTCAAAATAAAAGATCAAAATTTAAAATATTCTTTATCAATAGAAATTTTAAAAAGTTATCACGTTAAAAGAACAAAGAAAAAATTGATTGAGAGTTTTTAATTTAAAAAACGGTAGCAACTCTTACTTCAAATAATGTAATTTCTAATATTATCAAGATTTTTCATTAAGATAATTTAACTTACCATTTGTAAAACAATCTAAACAATTCTTATTTTCTTTGTTTTTATGTAAGCAATTTGAACAAAATTGTTTATTGCAAATACGACATTGATGTTTACGTCTAAATACACTAAACTTTGATAAACATTTATTACAGTTGCTTGAATTTAATGATGTTAAATTTGATACGTTTAAAACTGATGAATTTTGATTTAAAGAATTTTCATTAGTTTTATTGTTTGTCAAATTAGCCATTGTATTTGCTTGAGTTTCATTAACAAGTTCAGATAAACTATTAATTGAAAAATTAATTTTTTCGTTTATAAGTTTATTGTTTAAATTGCTTGATTCTGTTTTAGAAGAATTTTTAATTGAGTTTTTTGTTGTTGTATTTTTAATTGAATTTGTTGTTGAGCTATTTCTAATTGAATTATTTAAACAGTCATTTTGAGCCAAAAAATTATCATTTGAATCATTTCTTTTATTTAATTTTGTAATTGAGTTGTTTAGCAAATTATCATTCAATGTTCTTTGAGTTGTTTGAAGTAATTTTGATGATAATTGTTTTATTAAAGTCATACTACGATAATTTATTGATTTATTTGTATCCTCTATTTCATTTAAATCACCTGTTTTTAAAAAAATTTGTTCTGTTAAAACTTCAGTCATTCTGATAACTAAGTTTATGAAAAAACTTTGTTAATTTAGAAAAAAAAGAAAAAAAAAATTAATAAAAACTTAAATAAACAAAAATAAACTGATGTTTAATAAAAAACTGTCAACTAATCTTTATTAAGAAAACATATAATTTCAAAAAGTTTTGAGCTAGAAAATAATTTTTGTATTGAATTTATTGAGTTTAAATTAAAAATAATTTAGTCAAAAAGATGATTGTGAAATCTTATTAAAATTATTTATTCATTTTAAATTTATTTTAAATTAACTATTTAAAAACTATTTAAATTTGATAAATCAATAAAAAAAATCACTTTGACATTGAATTTTTTTCTTAAAGTTAGAACATCTGATCTAAATAATCATAAGATAATAAAAAAAAATTTATTAAAACTTAACTGTTAATAAACTTGCTTCATATCAAAAATTTTTGATTGTTAAAGTCAAATTTATAAAAAAATTATAAATAAAAAATTAATTTTGGTTTAAGAAACTTAAATTAATCTTTATTTTTAAACTAAAAATATAAGTTTTGATTCTTTTGTATAAATTTTAAACTTTCTTTTAATAAAATACTTTTTTAAATTTCTTTTTTTTATTTTTTATAATCAAAACTTCTCTTAATATTTTTTTTTGAGTAAAACTTTTCTTAATACTTTCTTAAACAAACTTTCTCTTATTAAGATATTTTTTAAACAAACTTTCTCAATAATAAACTTTTATAAAAAATTTCTCAATAAAAATTTTTTTTTTAATAAACTTTCTCAATAAAATATTTCGAATAAAAATTTTCAACACCAATATTCTTAATAAACTTTTTAAATTAACTTTTCTTAATAAACTTTTTAAAAAAAATTTTTTTTCAATAATTTTTTTAAATAAAATCTTCTTAATAAACGTTTAGAATAAATTTTTTTTAAATAAAATTTCTCTATAAACTTTTCAATACACTTTTTCGATTAAATATTTTTAGTGGACTTTATTTTGACTAAAACACTTTTAATGGACTATTTTTTAACTGTTAAATTTTAATTTATTTTTAAGAATTTTCTTAAACTTGATGAATAGATTTTTTCAATAAAATAAATATAAAAGAATTCTTCTTCACAAAATACTTATAATAGACTTTTTCATTACAAGATAGTTAAAATAGAATTTTTTTTGACAAGATAGTTTTCTTGACAAGATAGTTGACTTTTTTTTGACAAAATAGTTTTAGTAGAACTTTTTTAATAAAATAATTTTAGTTTAATTTCTTTATAAGATAGTTAAGAATTTTTCAATTAAAATAATTTTTTCAAAAAAAAAACTTATTTAATTTCTTGAGCAAAAGTTTTAATTTAGTTCAAAAACAAAAATTTAATTTTTCATCTTTTTTTTTAAAAAATCTTTTAGATAATTTGGTTCTATTAAAAAACAAAACTTTTTAGATAACTTTATTCTTTTTGAAACAATTCAGATGGTAATAAACAAAAAAATTTTTTGAATAAGAAACTTTAAAGATTATTTTAAACTTTTTTGAGTAAAAAAAGAAACTTTCAAAAGCTTAAGTTTTCAAAAAAAAAATATTTTGATGAAAATTGAACCGATTTTTAATGTTTAATTTAATAAAACATTGTAATATTTAAGTTTTGACAATTTAATTAGGTTATAAGATGATAAAAATTTTCTAATTAAGGTTAATAAATAATTCCAAATAAAAAAGTATTGAAACTATCAACTTTCAAAAAAAGGTTTTAGAAAAAACGTGAAGCATTTTTTGAAAAAAACTTTGATTTTATTTTACCTAATAAAAGCTTATCTTTAAAAGCTAAATTATAAATTTTAAAGTTTTTTAAAGGTTTATGGATGAAAAAATATTTCTTTGCACAAAAAATAGTATAAATTACAATTGACCAATAAAAGTTTAAATTATTTTGTCTTCTAAAAAAATATTTAATTTATAATCAGGCTATTAACTGGATTTTATATTTGAACAAAAATTGTTGTAATAAAAGTTTCTCATTAGAGTTTTTCAATAAAATTAGATGATAAAACCAAAATTAAACTATTTAAAGTTATAAACAAAAGTAAAAAATTTAACCAAATTTCAAAACACTATAATCACAAAAATTTAAATTAAAACTTTAGAAAAGAACAGCTAAATGATTTAACTAAATAAATTAAACGAAGAGAATGAAATTTAATTACACAGAACTAATAAATAAATGATAAGTTTTTGAAAAGCTTTTCAAAAGTTTTTTTTTCAAATAAAAAAGTTTTAATCTTCAGACAAAAAATTTTAAAATAAAACTGAAAGAAAAAAATGTTATGAACGAAAAATTAAAACTTTAAAATACAACAGGTATACAGAAACGCCACAAACTTGTATATTAAAAGTTTGAAAAAAAATATGTTCATACCTTTTTCTATATGAACCATCCAGTTTGTTTAAAGCTTTTTATACCAAATAAACATTTTAAAGCATTTTAATTATTTAAACTGTTTTGTTATATAACAAACAAATTAAGAAGAATTTTATTTTTGATTTTTTAAGAGATATTTTGATAAGGTCAAAAATTCGGAATAATCACTTTCTTTTCAAAAATATCTTGATTTAATAATTCAAACATATATTTAATGAAAGCTACAAGATATTTAATTTAAGAAAAATTTTAAGGAATTAAGATAAAGTTTCATCTAAATACATTCATTTATTTTCTTCATAAAATGAGTTGATTAAATATCACTTTCACTTAGTTAATTTTGAACATTATATTCAATTTTTATTAAGAGATTAACAGATAAAAAAAGTATTAAATATCAAAAGGAAAATTTAATTTTTAACGTTAAATGTTCTCAGATCAGCTTTCATATCATTTTATTAATTATAATTAATTGGTAAAAAAGAAATTCGTGTATTAAATTAAACTATTTTGAATGATTAGTAATCAAACAAAAGTTTAATTCATTTGAATTTAGACTTAAAATTCATGCTGTAAATTGAATTTTTAAAAATTAGTTTTAGATTTATAATTGATGGTAAGCAGAAAGTCTAAATGTAATGTAGAGAGCTATATTAACCTGATAATATTTATAATTAAGTTTTTAATTCAACAAGTTATATGAAAAAAATTTTTATAAAGAAAAATATTTAATCAAGTTTGAAACAGTATCTAACAAGACTAATTTCAAATAACACGTACATAATGGAATTTAAAAACAAAAGGATGTTAAGATGTTTTTTAATAAAAATCAAATATCCCATTTATCAAACTTTTATTATTTTTACTTTTAAAGTGAGAGTTATACGTTAAGGAAACTTGTTTTTAAATTTTTTTTTAGTTCAGCTTTTGATATGTTGGGTTAAAATTAATTTCTAAGACTTGTTTCATTTTATTTAGAACTTTTTTTCTCCTTTAAATTTGACCCATCAATATTTGGTTATTCTAAATAAACTTAAAATTCGAATGAAAAACAAATCTAAAATTAGTTTATTAAAAAAATTTTCATAATCGATTTTGCTAAGTGATGAGATATTATTCAGATGATTTAAAGTAATTAAAAAGATGAGATAATTTAAATATAAAGAGAAGTTATTATTAGAGTTTTTCTAATAAACAAAAGTTGTTATAAATAAAATATAATTAACATCAGTTGTAATTAAGAAACAGTTTTAAAATGTTAATAATGAGAATAATTTAAAAATTTTTTTTAAACAAAAAGTTTTTCTAAAAACAAAAAGTATTTTAAAACTTAACAAATAGATTTACAAGATTTGAAAAGTGATGAAACTAGTAAAAAATAAAAAATGAAAAAATTATGAAAATTTTTTATTCAGCAAAAGATAAAATTAATTATTTTTTGATTAATTTCAAATGATAAATCATCATTTTGAAAACAAAAAAGAATAACAAAAGACTTGATTTTGAGATAATTTCAATTTATCAATTTAAAAGTTAGACAAGTTGAATTTATTGACCAATTTATTGAACAAAAACAAGGTCTAAATTTTTCTTTAAAAAGTTAATTTTCTAAATAGCCTTAAAAAATTAATAATTCAACTTCAATTTTTATTCAACTTGTCAAAGTAAAGAAGAGTCAAATTAAATTTTTTTATTTGAATAATAACCTTACTTAATCATTTTGATTGAAAATTTTAAGATGAGCTATAAATTGTTTTTAATTAAATTTCAAGTCTTAAAGGTTTTTTTAAAAAAAATAGTTTGAAATTGATAATTTAAACTATAAGTTCTTTATTTAAATGGAATCGTAATTAATAAAAGTTATTTAAAAAAAAAAGAGAAATTTTTTTTGAATAAAATTTTCATGATAAACTTTCTTTACTTCAAAAAGATGTTTATTTGATTTTTTCATTATTATTCAAAATATTGAAAGTTATGATTTTTAAATATTTAATTTAATAAAAACTAGTCAAGTAACTTACTTTCATATTTTTTAGAATTTGAAAGTTTAAAACCATTAATCTAAAAAAAAGTTAATTAAAATAATTGTTAACTTTGAAGATAAAAAGTTTGTTATAAAACAAAAAAAATTAAATGTTTTAAGTAGAGTTAATAATTAACCAATTTTGTAAACTCATTAAAAAATAATTTTTTTTTGGAATATAAAAATTGGTTAAAACAAGATTTCAAAATAATTAAACTAATTTACCTTTAGTTACATTTTAAAATGGTTTTATTAAGCTTTTATTTCTTTGAATCAATTTCCTCAGTTAAAAATTTTTCATTTAATAAAATTGAAAATATTAGTTTCATTTAACTTTCAATAAAAAATTTTTAAATGTAGATCATTTGGTGATTCATTTAAAAAAAGTAATGACTAAATAAAATTTAATCTGCTTCCTTATAATTTTTTTATAAATTCGAAGTGTCTCCATATAAATCTTACATACAGATGATTTTGATAATTTTTAACAAAGTTTCTTAAAATTTTTATTAGGGAAGTTTCACAATAAACAAAAAAAAAGTTTTTATTTATTTAAAAGCATAACAAAATTATTTTATTTAATTTGAAAACGAACTACTTATTTTGAAATCACTTTTATAAATGTTTATCCACGTTTTAAAACTTTATTCAACTGAATATGGTTTGTTTAAACGTAATCAATATCACTTGTTTGTTTTAAATCACCTTTTTTTTCTATTTAAACTATTATTTTATCTTAATTAATAATTTTTTTTTTAAATTCATTAGATTATAAACAATTAAATGACACTTGTTGACTTAATATTAAAATTAATTAAATTATCATTCTTTTTTTTCAAATTAATTAGTGTTAGTTAATCTAATTTAAAAGTTTTCAACTAGACTATTCAAACAATTTATATTAAAATTATCAAATTTCAAGTGATTCAAACAATTTAGACATAAGAATTTCATAATATTATTTTTAGATACGTTTAACCATTTTCAAAAAGTTTTGAAATTGAATTGCCGGGTTTAAAAATCAAAATATATAAGCTTTATTTGGTAATATTTTTATAAACTAATTTTAACTAAATGGTTTTGTTAATAAAAAATTGCTTATTAATTGCATTTTTTAATTAATCTGAGTTTTTAAATTTTTTAGTTTTAATAAAAATGTAGCTAATTTTTGATAAAATTTAATTCTTTTCATTTTATTCTACATAAAAAGCTTTCAAAAAATTAACTCAAATTTATTGAAAACACATTACAAAAACAATTTTTAATAAATTTCTTATTTTTTTTTCTGAGCTTGATAGTTTTAATTTTTCATCATTATAACTTTTATCAAGTTTACAAATTATCTTTCACTAATCATAAAATTTAAATGATTTTAAAATTGTGTTTAAATGAAAATTTATATTTTTGAAATACAGCTTTCTTTTCTGGAAAAAATTTTTTCTTTTTTAAAATGTTTCTATTCTTCAAACTCTAATAGTTTTTGAATCTTTTTTTTTTTGAATCTTTTTTTTTCTAAATCTTTTTCTTTTTGAATCTTTTTCTTTTCTAATTTTTTTCTTTTTGAATCTTTTTCTTTTTGAATCTTTTTTTTTCTAATTTTTTTAATTTAGTTAAAAATTTATTGAGCTCTTTTATTTTAATTATACACTAAAAGAATTCAATTCATTTCAATGATAATTTTTTAGACTAAATCCAGCTTTTGAAAATTATTTAATTTGTATTAATGGTTTTGAAATTTAAAAAATTTGTAAATGCAATTCAGCTAAAACAAGAATTTAATGGATAATTTAAAAATTGGAAAGTAAAAATTAAAATCTTTGATAATAATTTTTTTTAAATTGAAATTTATTATCCCCAATTTTAATTGAGTTTTTAATATGAATAATTATTGACTTTTAAACGTAGAAAATAAGTATCTTTTTAAGTAATAAGATTAAATAAGTTTGTAAAAGCTTTTTTAATTAAAAAATTATTAGTTTAAATTTAAAAATACTTTAGCATAATAGTTAATAATAAACATTGTTTATAAACATAAAAACTACATGTAAGTAAACATTTAATTTTTTTAAAAAGAATCTTTTAGAATTAAAGTTAAGAAACTTTTACGGAATAAATAAATTATTTTTTTTAAATGCTCTTATACTCATAAAAAATCTTTGTAATCAAAAATTCAATTTAGAAAAAATTTTGTTAAACAAAAGAAAAATTTTGTTTCTTCATGGTAAACATTAGTTTATGTTATAAGTAAATGTTAAAAAAACTATTTAGGGAATAGTTTAGTTGCACTTAAAAATATAAGTGTAACAAAATTAATAATCTGATATCATTAGGTAAAATAAATTAGAAAAAGTTGTGTTTGAAAATTTTTTTCATAAAAAATTAAAAAATCATATTGATAAATGTTAAAGTGCTTTTTTGTAATGTAAGTCTTAAAGAATAGAAAGTAAATTTTGAATATTTTTTAAAAGACAATTTGAAGTAGATTTGAATAGTTTAAATATTTAATTAAAAAGTATTAAAAATTCAAAAATTATCTAATTTAAAAAATAAAAACCTGATTTAACTATTATTTTACAAGAAACATTCAAATTATAACTTGTAAGCATCTAGAATTTTTTTTGAAAAAATAAATTTCTTGATCAAGTTTCAAGAAGTATAAAATTAAATTTTTCTCAATTAGAAAACACATTTTAAAACATTTTAAAATCAATGTTTAAGCAAATTAATTTATTTCTTAATTGCTTTTTCAATGTAAAGTTTTTTACTAAAAAAGATAAGTTTTGTAATTTTTTTTTTAGTAAACTTCATATTGATTTTGAATATATTTCATTGGAATTTTTATTAATTACATTTTACTAAATAGTTTCTTAATTATAACTTTATGACGAAATTCATCTATGTGAAAAGTCTTCTCAAAAATAATTTAAAGTCTTTTTTAGTTTTGTAATTCTTTCAAATCTCATAGCTATTTTTAAAATTTTATCATCTTTTTTTTTGCCAAAAATAAATCTATTTAAATAAGTTTTCATTTTTTGGATACAGCTTTATGTAAGCTTTATTTTCATTTTTCTTATGTTAATTCTTTTAAATTAGATAAGTTCAAAACACTTGGAAAATTTTTTTTAAGTTCGTTAGTCTTTTTCATTTATCTTTACTCTTTTATTTGACCAATCTATGAAGTAGAAAAACTACAAGATTGATATTTAAATAAAAAAAAAGAAAAAAAAAGTTGTGTAAACTTGTTTTTTTGTCGTAATAAATTGTAACATTAAAAAGTAACCAAAAGATGCTATTCATTCATCATTTTTTTTCATTTCATCAAAAAAAAAAGAAATTTTTTTATAGTTAAATTGAGATTTAGTTGTTTAAAGTGTTTAAATTTTAGTATAATAAACAACTAAAAAACTTTAAAACTACTAAAAAGAGAATAACTTTTTTATTTAAACAAAATAATTTGTATGAATAAGAAAAAATTGTTATTATTTAAAAAAGAAAATATTTAAGGAAATTGTAAATTCGCTTTTTTGGGCGCAATGATTACCTCCGTAATGTTTATATTTTGATTCAATTAAAATAAGTTTTAATTTTTTTTTTATTTTTAATTGAGTCAATGTTAATTTAAAAGAAAATCAAACAAAAAATCAAAAATAATTGTGAATTTAAATTAAGTTTTTTATAAGAAGAATTTTTAGTTTTTTTAGAAAACAAATCATTTTTTTAATAACTTATTTCATTATAGTTAAATTGTTTTTTTAAGTTCACTTACTGAAATATTATCTTTATACAAATGCAATTATGTTTTTTTTTAATTTTGTGAATTTAGTTTTTTTTTATTTGAAACTTTAAAATAATATTTATGTTTCATTATTTTTAAAAATTCTTATGTTTTAACTTTTCATTTAAAGTTAAAGAAATTTCAAAATGTCAACCGGTGTTTTACCTTTTGTACGCGGTATTGATTTTAGCCGCAACAATTTTAAAGTAAGGTTTTTTTTTTTGTTTCTATAATAATTTTTTAAATAAATTACCTATTTATTTTTAAAAGGATGAAGAATTTCCCAAAGTTGTTTCTGAAATGACTGGTTTAAAATGGCTAAAACTTAATAAAACATCAATTGATTGGATACCAGAACAATTAGGAAATTTAAAAAATATGGAATCTTTATCTTTTGTAAAAAATAATTTAATTACTTTACATGGTGAAATCTCTCAAATGCCAAGCTTAAAATACTTAAATTGTAAAAATAATAAAATTAAAAATTCTGGTATACCAGATGATTTATTTAAATCTAAAGATTTGTTAATTTTAGACTTAAGTTATAATCAATTAAAAGAAATACCACCTGATTTAGATCAAATGAAAAATTTACAAGTATTAAATCTTTGCCACAATCAAATAGAAACAATACCTAATCAACTATTTATTAATTTAACTGAATTAGTAATTTTAGATTTAAGTGATAATAAATTAGGTAAACTTTTTTTTTTTTTGAAACTTAATTTTTGAATGTCTAAATGGTTTATTTTCTTTTTTTAGAAACACTTCCTCCACAAATGAGAAGATTAGTTAACTTAAATACTTTATTGTTAAACAATAATGCCCTTGGTCATAATCAGTTAAGACAATTACCATCATTAACATCTTTAACCACTCTTCATTTAAGAAACACTCAAAGAAATTTGAATAATATACCTTCTTCTTTAGAATCTTTAGTAAACTTAATTGATTTAGATTTAGCTCAAAATAATTTATCTAGACTTCCTGAAGCCTTATATACTTTGCCAAAATTAAAACGTTTGAACTTAAGTGATAATAATTTTAATGAATTATCAGCTGATGTTACTGATTATTGGAAAAACTTAGAAATTTTAAACTTATCTCGTAATAATTTAACTAGTTTACCAACATCAATAATGAAGATGCAAAAGTTACGTAGATTATATTTATGTAGTAATAATTTAGACTTCGATGGTATTCCATCAAACATTGGAAAATTATTTCGACTAGAAGTTTTTACAGCTTCAAATAATAATTTAGAAATGATTACTGAAGGCTTATTTAGATGCCTTAAATTAAAAAAATTAATTCTTTCAAATAACAAATTAATAACTCTACCAGACACTGTTCATTTATTAACAGATTTAGAAGAACTTGATCTTGCCAATAATCCTGATTTAGTTATGCCTCCCAAACCTCCAGAATATCAATATTATTCAAAAGGTTCAGGTTTAGAATATTATAATATTGATTTTTCATTACCAAACCAATTACGTTTAGCTGGTGCTCCAGCTCCATCAAACTTGCAATCTCCAAACTCAACTCCTAGTAAAGATCCAATAGCTCGTAAATTGAGGTTAAGGCGTAAACATCGAGAAAGTGCTAAAGATGATGATTCGAATCAAGCAAAAGTACTTAAAGGAATGTCAGAATTAGTTAAAGATAGAAACCATAAAATGTATCATAGTAGTACAATTGATTTAAATTTAAAACCTAAAAGATGGGATGAATCTCTTGAAAAACCACAATTAGATTATAGTGAATTTTTTGATTCTCATGTTGGTCAATCTCCTGGTTTATTTATTTGGGAAATTGAAAATTTTTTACCTAATATAATTGATGAAGAGTTCTATGGGAAATTTTATGAAGCTGATTGCTATATAATTTTAAGGACTTTCACTGATGAAAATCAAAGTCTTGATTGGCAAATATTTTATTGGATAGGAGCAAATGCACCTTTAGATAAAAAAGCATGTTCTGCAATTCATGCAGTAAATTTAAGAAACTATTTAGGTGCTCAATGTAGAACTATTAGAGAAGAACAAAATGATGAAAGTCAAGAATTTTTATCTGTTTTTCCAGCAGGCATAATGTATATTGAAGGTGGACGAACTCCATCTGGATTTTTTACTGTTGAAGAAACTGAAATTATACATAGAATGTATAGATTACATGAGCTTCCAAATTTACAACGACAACTTTATTTAGAAACAGTTCCTATTGAAACCCAAAGTTTAGATTCTAAATTTGTTTTTGTTTTAGATGCTGGGTATATAATTTATGTCTGGAATGGTAAAAAAGCAAAAAATACAATGAAACAAAAAGGTAGATTATTAGCTGAGAAAATAAATAAAGAAGAAAGAAAAAATAAGGCAGAAATTGTTTTTTGTGTTCAAAATGATGAGCCAGAAGAATTTTGGAAAGAAATTTTAGGTTATAATAAACAAAAGCATAGCATAACTTCAGAAGATTTCGATGAGCCTGTTTTACTAGAAGAAGACTTCATAAAAAAAAGAAACAGTGTTGTAATAAATGATAATCCAGAGTTAGAAAATTTTAAACCATTCCATCCTATACTTTATTTAGTTGGACTAGGAATGGGTTTCTTAGAAATATCTCAGGTTGATTTTAAAGAAGGTAAATTAAAACCATCTTTATTAGAGCCTAAAAATGTTTATATACTTGATTGTTCATCTGATTTATTTGTTTGGTTTGGACGAAAATCTCCTAGATTGGTTAAAGCAGCAGCTTTGAAACTTTCAAGAGAACTTTGTTCAATGATAAATCGACCTGATTTTTCTTTAATAACACGTTGTCTACAAGGAACTGAGCCACAAATTTTTAAAAGTAAATTCAATTCATGGGATAACGTTATAGCTGTTGATTTCACTAGAACCGCTGATTCTGTTGCTAGAACAGGCTCTAATTTACATCAATGGATGTCAAAGCAAGATGTAAAAATAGATACTTCAGCTTTATTTATGTTGAGACAACCTGAATTAGAAAAAGAAAACGCCAAACAATTAGCAGAAGAATGGAATGATGAGTTAGAAATGATTGAAGTCTTAGTACTTGAAGGTAAAAAGTTTTATAAATTACCAGAAAAAGAAATTGGACATTTTTATTCTCAAGATTGTTATGTATTTTTTTGTAAATATTGGGTACCATCTGAATCTGATGATGAAAATAACAATTGTAGTGAAAATGGAGATGAAGGTAATGATAACTATAGTAATGATTTTCAATGTGTTGTATACTTTTGGCAAGGTAGAGAAGCTCCAAATATGGGATGGTTAACTTTTACTTTTTCTTTGCAAGTTAAATTTCAAGCATTATTTGGAGATAAATTAGAAATTGTTCGTACTTACCAACAAAAAGAAAACTATAAGTTTTTATCTCATTTTAAAGGAAAATATGTTGTACATTTAGGAAAAAGAAAACCTACAAAAATTTCAAGTAATCAAATTGAATCAAATTCATTGTTAGATAATTCTAGTTTTATTGATGATAAAATTGAAATGTTTTATTTAAGAGCAAATTCGTGTCCTTTAGCTTTTAGATGTATCCAAGTCAATCCTGAAGCAGCAATTTTAAATTCAGGTTTTTCTTATATCTTAAAAATTCCTAAAGGTATTAATGCCGGTGTAGCTTATGTTTGGATTGGAGAAAAATGTGATCCAGATGAAGCAAAATTAGCGGAAAAAATTGCTTTAGACTTGTATAATACAGAGAATTATCGTGTTTCAATTTTAAATGAAGGAGAAGAGCCGGAAGAATTTTGGCAAGGTTTAGATGGTAAAAAACAATATGATAAAGATTGCAGTTTTATGAAGTATACAAGATTGTTCCGTTGTTCAAACGATAAAGGTTATTTTTCAATTTCTGAAAAATGTTCTGATTTTTGTCAAGATGATTTAGCTGATGATGATATAATGATCTTAGATAATGGAACTCAGGTATAATTGAATATTTCTATTTTATTTAAATTGAAATTTAATTTAATTTTTTTTTTTAAAGGTCTTTATTTGGGTTGGTACAAGATGCTCAGATGTAGAAGTTAAATTAGCTTATAAATCAGCTCAAGTTTATGTTCAAAATTTACGTATAAAACAACCTGATCGTCCTAGGCAATTGATGTTAACTTTTAAAGGTAAAGAAACTAGAAAATTCACAAAATGTTTTCATGGTTGGAATAGAAATCAAATTTACCAAGATCCTAGAGTTGAATATCTTCAAAATAAGTTGCCGAATGAATCAAATGATTGATGACTTTTTAAAATTATTTTTATTTATTTATTTGACAGTTCATGTTTTTATACTATTAATTAAGATAGTTTTTTTTTTAATTCAAAGTGCTTTATATATTTTAAATGTAAATTGTGTTTTAAATCAAACAATTGAAATTTTTAATTTGAAATAATTTTTTAATTATTTCAACCTAATAAATTATTCTTTAAAAAATTTCAGAACTTTAATTTAATTAAAATGGGCGATAAAGTTAAATTAGTACCTTCAAAAAAGAAAGCTAAGAGAAAGAAATTATCTTTTAAGAAAATGTAGGTATAAATTTATTAATTTATCTAAAGATTTATCATCAATAAGTCATTGCTTATTGCAAAGTATACCTAATTTCAAAAAGTTGCTATTTACACATTATTTTTATTTTTACGATTAAGTTTGTTTATTCTCTTTGTTTATTCACAAATTTAAACTTAATAGGTTTATATTTATCTTTACTTGATTATATTGAAAGAAAAATATTTTTTAGATAAAACTAGTTTTTTCAACTTAATTTCTTTTTTTCAAATCACAAAATAATTTATAAGTATTTTTTGATTTTTATTTTGAATTTAAACTTCAAAAACAAATGATTTGTTCTTAAATATAAGTGAAGCTAAAATTTTTTTATTTTAAGTTCTAATTTTATCATGTTTTCTCGAACATCTTTTTTAAATGTTCTCGGTAAATTTATTATTCATTTTTTTTTTAATTCAAATTTTTACTAAAATACGTCTTTTTAGAAAAAGCAACCAGTCATCTACAAATTGATCCTGACTGGAATTCTATTATTGCTGTGTCAGATTGTATACGTCAAGGAGATGTAGAGTATGTATTTATAATAATTTTTATAGATTTTATATGTTATTAATCATTTATTCAACATAGGCCTAAGTTTGCTTTGAATAGTATTAAGAAGAAACTTTATGTTTCTAATTTACATGTAAACATGTTTGCATTGATGGTTTTAGAATCTTGTGTAAAAAATTGTGGTCCTAATTTTCATGCTGAAATAGCAACTGATGCTTTTATGGAAGAACTTCATGAGTTGATTAAAGGGAATACTAATGTTAAATTGAAAGAAAAAATTTTGGAATTGATTCAAGTTTGGGCTCATGCTTTTAGAAATAATGCTACATATAGATCAATAGGTGATATGTTAACATTGTTAAAATCAGAAGGACACAAATTTCCTCAATTAAAAGAAGCAGATGCTATGTTTAGTGCTTCTGTTGCACCTACCTGGGTAGATGGAGATTGTTGTAACAGATGTCGTGTCAATTTTAGTTTAATTGAGAGGAAACATCATTGTAGAAATTGTGGTCAAGTTTTTTGTCATAGATGTTCAAGTAAATTAAGTATTTTACCTAAGTTTGGTATTGAAAAAGAAGTTAGAGTTTGTGACAGTTGCTACGATAAATTGAATACAACTACTATAAAAAAATCTGTTACTACTAAACAACAAGGAAATAATAGTCAGAAAACTCATGCAACTACTAACAATAGCTCTGCTACCCCCTCTAAAACTGAAGAAGAACTTCGTGAAGAAGAAGAATTTCAAATTGCTATTGCTTTGTCAAAAAGTGAAGCTGAAGTTAATGAAAAACAAAAACGTTTTTCAAATAATTATAAATTTACAGATTTTGAAGATACAAAAGATGACAAAGTAAAAGAAATTTTAGATCCTAATTTAAGTAAATACATGAATAGAGCATTTTGGGAACAAAAAAGCTTGCAAAATAACAAATTTAATAACGAAGCTGCACCTAGCGCACCTCAACAAAATTTATTAAAAAATCAAATACCGACTAAAAATGAAACAAACGAAGAATTTATAGATGCCAAAAATTATTCACAAAACATTAATGATGATATAGAACAATTTCAAAACAGCTTAAAATCTACAATTGAGATTTTTGTTACTAGAATGAATTCAAATAGAAATAGAGGTCGTCCAATTAGTAATGATAGTGCTGTACAATCAATGTTTTTGAATGTTACTAATATGCATTCTCAACTATTAAAACACTTACAACAACAAGATGATTTAAGAAGTAAATTTGAATTATTACAAGATAAACTTAGTCAAGCTAAAGATGCTAGAGCAGCTTTAGATGCTTTAAGAGAAGAATATAACGAAAAACTTAGAAGAGAAGCTGAAGAAATTGAGTTGATTAGAAAACAGCAAATGGCTTATAAACTTGATATTATGAGAAAAAAGAAAGAAGATTATTTACAATATCAAAGACAAATTACTTTACAAAGAGTACAAGATCAAGAAAGGGAAATGAAATTAAGACTTGAACAACAAAAATATGGTGTGTGGCCACAAAATACAATGCCCCAGGCAATTGAAAATGTAAACCCTAATTTGCCTATATCAACTCAAGTAGCTGTAAACAATTATAACCCGAATCAAGTTTATCAAATGCCAGTTTATAATCAGATGAATTATGAACAAAACGCAGTTTTAAATCAACCTCAAGTTAACCCTAATATAATTCATCATCAAAATGGAAATATAAATCCTCAAATGTACCCTGTAACTAATGTTTTACCTAATCAAAATCAAATGAACACGATGCCTCATCAACCTCAAGTTTTACCACAGCATATAAACATACAAGCTCAAGCTCTTAATAATAATCCTTCAATGATTCAAAATTATTCGTCCCAAGTTTATCCAGTCTCTGCTTTTAATATGCAAGGGCTTAATAATGCTCTACCTAATGTAAATCCACAACAAATACATTATGATCAACAGAATTTACAAAATAATATTCAACATGTACATGAAAACAATCCGCCACAAAACAAACCTCAGGTTGATGAAGCACCTTTAATTACGTTTGATTAAAATATCACAATTTCTTTACAGAATCAATATTTTATGAAAATTTAATTTATTTTTTTATTTTGCTATAAGTAACCAAGTTTTAGAGTTTATTAAAAAATTAAAAAAATTTTTTTTTAGATTAAATTAAGTTTAAGTTTGTTTATTATAAATTATTTTCTAAAATTTTTTTCTAATTGTGCTTTTTTCTAAAACTTGAATTTTTTTCTATTGTCATAAGTTTTAGAAACATATTTTTTATAAAGATATTTTTGAAATGAATGATTTTGTAAATAAAGATTTAACTTTAAAAACTGATAATGATGAAGACAGTTATTATTTTAATGATTTTGATGAAAAAGCTGATTGGTATACTCTAGAAAATAAGTTATTAGCTGAAGAAATTTTTGGTATTCAATCTGATTCAGAAAATACAGATGATGACGACTTTAATAACAATGAAGCTTTTTTCTCAAGTCAAATTTCACATATATGTAGTTATAATTCAAGTCAAGTAACAGATAAAAATCCTTTAAACAGAAGTTTAATATTAACTTCATCTCAAATCAATGATGAATTAACTAGTTCTCAGTTACAAAGAATTAAAGAAAAAAATATTGAGCTCTGTTTACTAAAAGGAAAAAATAGAAAAAAAAGAAAAATTTCTTTTCAAAAATCTATTGAAAACACGATTAGATTAAAATTATTAGCTAAAATAAAAAATTTAGAAAAAGAGTTTATCACAACAAAGTTGATATTATTAAAAGAAATCGATTCTGTTGTCAATATACAAAAATTTTATAAAAGGAAATTTTAAGTTATTTAGAGTTATATTATTTCATTAAAAAAAATTTTTATCATTCTTTCCAAGAATTTTCTAAGTAATAAAATAAATAAATTAAATATCATTCCTTGTCAAAATTAAAAATCATTTGAAAAAGCTGTTGGCTAAACTGTGAGTAGAAAAATTTTAAATTATTAACCGACTACTTTTTTTTAAATAGACTTCAATTCAATATTTAGTCATTAAATCTAATTTTTTCGTTTACTCTTTTTTTTTGAATTTGGTTTTCTTTTTTGTGTTTTTTTACGATTTAATGTCTTTTTTTTTACATTTTTTTTACGGTTTCTAGTTTGACGTTGAATTCTAACAAGTTTTAAATTATCAAAATCAATACTATCTTCTCTTTCAATTTCAGTAGGATCATAAAATATTTTTTTTTTCTTTGAATTTTTTTCTTTTTTTCTTTTTTTGAGATGCTTTGAAAGGTGCTTCTTTTTATTTGTGATTGAAAGCTCAGCATCTTTTTTTCTTTTTAAATTATTTTTTTTTTTAATTAGAGAATTTTCGTGTTTATGATTAAATTTTTGAAAAGTTAGAAAATTTTGATTTGACCAAACATCTTCATTATCTTCAAAAGGACTCATCATAAATGAATTTCTTTTAAATCTTTTTGGAACCGATTTTTTTTTATTTTTAGTATTTTTATTTAAATAGCCTTTTTTGAATTTTTTTCTTATTTTTTTTCTCATATTTTTATGATCTCTTAAAAGTTCTTAAGAAAAAAATAGTTAATTACTAGAGTTAAAAATTTATTTTTTACTAACCTTTGTGAACTAATTTAATTTTATCTTCATTTTTTTGTTCTTCAACTAACTTATCTTCATCATTTAAATCATTATCGTTTAAATTATTATCATTTTCTTCATCATCATTATCTTCATCATCTTCAAACTCATTTTTTTCATTATTCAAGTTTTTCTCATTTTTTTCTTCATTAAAACCTTTATCTAGTTTTTTATTCTCTACTTCATCATTTATAAAATTTTTTTTTCTTTTATCGCTTTCAAGAGCAATTTTAAAAATCTGATTAAAATAATCAATGTTTTTTAAATTTTTATTGTTAGATGAAATATAGGAAACAGTTTTGTAATTAATTCCAAAAAGTTTACCTAATAAAATTGAATCCAATAACTCTAAAGACATTTTATCTTTAATTTTGTTTTTTTTTGAAAACTTTTCATTAATTTTTCTACCTGCTTCAATTAAAGTGAACTTAAATTTAGATCTTTTATCACATTTTTCTTCAATTTTTTTGAAATCAAAATTTTGACTAAATTCATAAAATGTTTGATTTGAAACTTCATTGTATATTTGATTCTTTAAATAAATTTCAAGCAAGTTTAAATACGTAAATGGTCTTAAATCACAATCTAATTTAAAAGATTTCTTATTATTTGGATCATAAAAACAAAAAATAAAATTGACTAAAATCAACAAAAAAAAAACTTTTAAATACATTTTATCATTTTTGACTTTACTAGATTTTGGTTAAAAAATTAATGAAGACTGAATCTTAAAAAATGGTACTTTACATCATTAGTTAAAAAATGAAATAAAAAAACAATTAATTTAAAAATAATATGACATGGTTTTAATAAAACTATTTTATTAATTCAATTATAAGTTGAATAAAACTTCAAAAGGATTAAATAATAATTAAATTAAAAATAAATTCAATACTTGTTGAATATTAAAAAATTTAATAGATATTAATATTTATACAAAATCAGTATGTAACTGTCAAAAAAAAAAGAGATTAAAATTATATTTAAACAACAGTTTATTAAATGAAGAGTTTTTAAATCAAAAATATTGTATTTAGATGCATAAAAGTTTTTGAAAAAAAAAAAGATTTGAATAATAAATAAAATTAACGTCATTATTAATTTTATCATCAAAAATAGTTTTTAAAAAATGGAAAAAAATTTACATCAAACTTGGTATTATTTTTGATGCAAAGTAGTCAAAAAGTTTTTTTGAAAAAATATTTTTTATTTCATTAATTTAATTCAATAATAGATAGAAAGAAAATATTTAATAAAACTGGCAAAAATATATTTTAAAAAGATTACATTGAGTTATCTAACTATTTTCTTTATTAAAAAGTAAAATCAACTAATCTAAACTTTTAATCTAAGAAATATTTTTCTTAATATATTTTTGTGAATAATTTCTTTAAAAATCAATTTAAGCTCTGATTAAGATTTTAATAAATTACATTTCATTCAAATCTATCACATTTTAATTTCAAATTGACCTAAATTAGTTTTATTAAATTTGTTTAGCATAAAATCTTTAGTTATTCATTCAAAAATAGTTTGCTAATTATTTTACTACTGAATCAGTTTAAAGATATTTTAGTTAAAAAATTTTTTATTTTTATTTCATGTTTACACTTTATACTTTTACTTAATAGTTTTTATAAGTTAAATTTATTTCTTTTGTTTTATTTATTTTTTTTATAAAATTAAGAAGACAAAATTAGTTTAATTTATTTTCCAGTTAATAACATATATTTTTTCTTTTTATTTTCTATGTGATTATTTAGAAGCAAATTCGTCATGTTTGGTATTACAGGTAATTGATTATTGAAAACATTGTTTTGTATATCAGGCTTATTAGATAAAGCATAAAATGGATTTGTTGGATGATAAAAAATTTGTTTATTAACAGAATTTTCATCTTGTTTATTATTTATAAATACTCTTTTGTGGTTATGAAAATTTGAACCAGTTTGTTCAAAGGCAGATTTAAATGACTCATTTGGGTCTTTTACTTTATCAAAGTTTTCGTAGTTATAATCGATATTGAATTTTTTAGTTGTCAAAAATTTTTTAGTTGTTGCATAATTTTCATCACCTTTTTCATCACTGAAGTCATCCTCTTCGTTTCTATTAAAGTTTATACCATCTTTTTCAGTTTTTTCATCGTGATAATCAATATCTGTTTCTTTTGTTTCATCTAAATTATCAGTTTTTTCATCTTCTTTGTCTCTTTCTTCTTCATCTTTTTCATTTTTAGATTTATTCAAATCATCTTCAAAAATCGTACTCCATTCTTGTTCTTCATTGTCAATCCAATAATCATTCACAGGCTTAGATTCAAGACCGTTTTTTTTGTTTATAACTTTTTTTGTTGGTTTTTTTTCTTTGGATTTTCTTTTTACAAATTGACCTCCGGTTGGTTCTGTTGCTGGTAAGTCACCTCCATCACCAGGTATTTCTGGTGGCCAAGTGTTTGTATTACAGCAACCCTTTTTTAAATTAAAAGGTACACTATTAATAAGCTTACCTGCAAAAAAACCCAATTTTAAACCAATTAATTTGCCTATTAATAAAGAAATTATTGTATCTGTCAAAAATTCCATTCTAGATAATTTATTTGAATCAGTTGTGTTTTTATGATTCAAAACTTTAGTTTTATTATCTGTTTTCAAAGAAAAATCCTTTAATTTTTTGTTGCTTACTGAAACAAAACTATTCGTTGAATTAGATCTAGTTATAATGGTGTTAAATTGTTGTAAGATGTCCATTAAATCAATTTTTTCGTCTAAAGTATCATTGTTAATTTTCTCTAAATAATTTTTCAATATTTCATCTAAATATTCACTCATTTCAGGATTTTTAATAGCCAAGTTATTTGTCAAATTATTGACTAAAACTTCACTATTTTCATTATCTGAGTTTTGTATTTTATGGATTAAAGTTTGATTATTCAAGTTTTTTGTTAAATTTTCAATTAATAATTTAACCAAGTTTTCATTATTGATCTTTTTCATTTTAGTTGGTTTGATAAAATTTTGTTTTTTTTTATTTACATCTTGATTACGAGAAACTTTTAAAAAATTTTGATTTTGATGATTTTTTAATAATACAACATTGATTAAGACACAAATTATTAACAAAATTTTCATCATAACACATTTCTAATCATTTATAAAATTCAAAATAAAAAAGAAAATTCGATTTTATTCAGCAATTTCAATATAAAAAAAAATTTTTTAAAAAGTTTTAAAACTTCTAAAAAGATAATTAGGAGAAGAATTTAATTATCGCTTTTGAGATTTATTAGGTTAATAACAATGAAACTGAACTTTTAAACTGAAAACAAAACTTTTTAAATGCTAATTTTAACTCAATAAAAAGAAAGTTTTTAAATGTTAATTAAGTGAGAAAACTATTCACAATAGATGAATTGTAAGTGATAAAAAATATTAGAAATTTTAAAGAATAAAAATAACTTTTAGTTTCAATTACATAATAAAATAACTTTTAGTTTCATATAAATTTTTTATAAAGTAAAACTAATTAGTTTTTTTTAACCTCTTCTTCTACCTCTTGATTTACGTCTTCTTTTTCTTTTACGTCCTCCACCTCTTCTACGGGGTTTTCTTCTACGACGTTGTTGAGCTAATTGGTCATTATCTAATACACTTGTATTTCTTAAATCTCTCTTTACTAATCTTTTTTGACTAAACAATAAATTATTTTGGTTTTCAATTTGTTTAGCCTTTAGAAATTTTTCTAAGTTTAAATTTTTGTTCTGCATTGAACTAATATTTTCAGCATTATTTATATTTGAAGAAGCTATTTGAGATTTATGGTCTAATGGTTTCATTTGGGAACTTATAGGAAAATTAATTGGTATGTTAGGTGTATTTGGAAAATTACTAGAAATAGGGAAATTAGAAGGAGCTTGAAAGTTTTCAGTGTTGAGGCTATTAGGTATAGCGAAATTCGGAAAGCTAGGAAGTAAAGGAGGATAAAAAGGAGAAATAAAAGACATATCTGGATAATCTGGAAAATCTGGATCATCATCATCATCGTCATCATCATCATCGTCATCATCATCATCGTCATCATCGTCGTCATCATCATCGTCGTCATCATCATCGTCATAATAATAATAATAATAATCACAAATATTAGGATAACATATATACTCATAGTAATATGGATAGTAGTAATAATAGTTAGGAGGATGATGGTCATGATGATCATGATGATCATGGTGGTCATGATGATCATGGTGATCATGGTGGTCATGGTTTGGTTTTTCTGTTGGTACAACGACAGTTATTATTTCAGGAATATATATTGGATTTGGTATAGGAATTGGAACCGGAACATCTCTTGTTTCTACAATAGGTACTAAAATAGGTGGTTGTGGAATAGGAATTATTTCAGTTTTGTCACATGAATTGCATTGGCTACTACATGCATTGACACATGGAGGTGCACAAGCTTGTACACATGGTTGACTACATTGTGGATTACATGGTTGATTTGTCGGTGGAGGATAATAAGGTGGATAAGGAGGTGGATAAAATGGAGGATAGTAAGGTGGTATAAAAGGATAGTTATAATAATAGTCTGGGTAAGAAGGATAATCATAATAGTAATAATAGTTATATGTCGGGTAATAATAATAATTGTAATAGTCATCTCCACCATCGTCATCATCATCATCATAGTAATAATAATAGTAGTAATCTGGATAATAATAGTAGTAATAATAATCTGGTGTTTCTATATCAGGTATTAATGGATAAAATAAATAGTCAAAGTTATCGTAATGGTAACTATAAATTACTGGAGGTTCGTAATAGACTGGAGGTTCAGGTTCTGTTGTAGTTGTTGGAGCTGTTACAACGATGACTTTTGTTTCTGGTTTGCAACTTTTTTTAGTAAAATGGTGTAATAGACTGCTCAGTTTAAATCCTAGAATTTTACCTTTAGGAAAATAAAAAATTTAGTAGAGTTTATTCAAACTGAAAATAAGATTTTACCTAAAGCTAAAGCTGAAATGCCTTCGAAAAAGCCTGAAGCTAATTCAAATTTCACCATTTTATTATGGGGTCTTAATTTTTTTACAACGATTTCATCTTTTATACGTTTAATTAATAAATCAACTGTTTTACTATCTACTTTGGAAGTTTTATTCAATAGATCATGTATAATAAATTCTTCGGTCACATTAGTAATTAAATGGTTTAATCTAAAAGCAAAATATTTATTATTTTGAATCCATTTATTAGCTGAAGAAACACTTTTTAAGTCATTAATTTTTTTCAAGTTTCCATTGTTTTCATGTAGAAACTTAATTAAATTTTTATCTTTAATTCTAATTGTTAGTTCTTTATTTAATTGATTAATTAAAGAAGATAACTTTTTTTGTACTTGATCATCTTTAGATTGGTTTTTTAGTTTAAGCTGAAAATTTAGTTGAGGAAGAGAATCAATGAAATTAAAAAAGATGATAAAAAAAGTAAGATAAGTTAAAAACTGATATTTTATAAACATTTCAAAAATTTTGTTTTGTATAACTTTGAAAACTTTTATTCTATTGAATGTAATAAAAATTTTTCAAACTTTTTTAATACCTAAGTAAAGATAGGAAGTTTAAATTAGTTTATTTATTTTATAAATGACAAATTTATTTTAAAAAAATTTAGGCTAATTAACCAAAAAAATTTGACTAAAATAAAAAACTTAATTGAACTTTTTAAAATTATTAGTTTTAGTTAGTTAAAAAAAAACCAGATGAATAAGTATTAGAAAAACTTTATTTGAACAAATTTACAAAATTTTCTTTTTATTACAAAATTAATATTTTTTAGTTTCCGGTTCTAAACCATCATCTAATATTTCAATTCGACAACAACTTAATTCTAAACCTAACATTTTTGATATACAACATACTTTAGCACAATTTTTACAGCTTAGACAAAGATTATTTTTACTAAAAAGTCTTCTTAAAAAATATTTTTCTTTTCTTGAACTTTTAATTAAATTCTCAATTCTCCAATTTTGTATTTCATTTAATAGTAAAGATGAGTTTTTTAAATTTTGGTTTATTGGTTTTTTATTTAACTCTTTTTCATTAATTAAAATTTTAGCAGCTTCTAAATTTATTAAGTAAAACATTGTTAAAAATATTAAAATGAAAAACTGTGAAAACATTTTTCAAAATTTTTTATTCATCTTTAAGCTAAAAAAATTTTATGAATTTTTTATCAGATAAACTTTATAAGTGAAAAATATTTTTTCAAAAAAAAATTATTAATTTATTCAAAGTTATTTTTAAATTTTAAGATTGAATGCCATATTATTTTGAATAACAATTATCACAAATGGATCTAAAAATATTTTTTTGCTAAATAAAACTTTAAGTTTCAATTAATATTTAGGTTTGAACTTAAATTAAAAAAGTTATTTTCATCAACAATTCATAATTTTTATGTTATTGAATAAGAAACAATAAAAATAGTGTTTTAAATTAGCATAAAAAAATGATGCATTTTAAATCTTTTAATCTTTTGATGCTGAGTTTTTTATTATTTTTAATTGAATTTTTTTTATAATTCGCTTTATTATTAATTGAGCTTTTTTTTAACTCTTACTAATATCAACTTTAAACTTTGTATAAAATTTTTTTAATTTCGTTTTTATTTATTTGAATTTTTTTATTAGCAAATGAAAAAATTTTTTCTCACTCAATAGATATTTATATTCTAATTATTAGAAAAATTTTAATTTTATTAAATTCTTATCATCATCTTACCAAAACTATTATAATTAAAATTCTAAAGAAAGTTTTCTTCAAAACACTAATAAATTATTAAAAAAATCCTACTCAATATTTAGAAAATAGAAACTAATTAAGAAAATTAATTTACATTAAACTTAAACAAAATAATTTAATCAAACTCATATAAATAAGATTTGTTTAGATACTTTTTAAAAAAAAAATTGATTTTTGTTGTTCCAACAAATTGAAATTTTATTCTTTGAAAAAGTTTTTAAAAGAGTTTTCAAATTTCAATATAAAATTAACTAAATAGATTAGTTTGTATTCTGACCATAAAGTTCAAAATGAAAAACAAATTTATTTTTTTATTATTTATATTTACAGTAAGTATTGAACTTAAACTTTGATTTTTATTTAATAATTTTAATTTATAATAATTTTAATAAGTTATCAACTATTCAATGTGAATTATTAGATATTCCAATATATTTATTAGAGAAAAAAATATCTTTTTTAAGAAAACTTCAAGCAATCAAAAATCAAAATACCTATTATATTAATCAACCTCCAATAGGTTCTTTGAATTTTAACAATGAGTATGATTTTAATGACAATTATCGTACAAAAAGATATTTTAATCAACAAAAAAATCAAAATTATTTTGATGATATGAATGTTAATTATAATCGTGATAATAGAAACTATGATTTGTTTACAAATTTTCAAAACAAAATTTAAAAGAGAAGAAAACAAAATTATCTTTAGATAACTTTATATGAATTTTATAAAAACCGTTGAATACTAAATTTCTCTAAAGCTTAACTTTCAAATCAACTTAAGAAAAATTTTTGAAAAGTTTAATTAAAAAAATTTTTTCTATTCAAAACTGAGAAACTTCTTTATAGTTTATAAAAAAACTTTATTAATACTTATAAATATACATTAAGTAATGATGAAATAATTGTAATAATTTTTGAAAATGAATTTTAAACAATTTTGTCTGAATAATTGATAAATTATGAAATAACTTTTTTACTAAATCAAATAAACATTTGAACTCAAAAATTAATTCAAAAAAAAATCATCTTTTGAAGATGATCTATTTTGAATACTAGTCAATTCTTTTATTTTAACTTGCGTCTTTTTACTAAATCAAAATTATAAACTAGTTGATAAATTTCTTTAAACAAAAAATTTAAACTAGAATAATTAGCTGTAATTATTTTATCCCAAGGACAACGATAACTATCATTAGGATTTATAAACAAAAAAGTAATTTTTATGTCATTTTCTGGGGTGAAATGAAAAAATGGTTTCACAATTTTTGGATCAGGTAATTTTTTTTGATTTAATGTTTCGCTAATGTTTCTTATTAAATTTGATAAAATATTAAAACTATGGTCATCCGATTTTAAAATTAAATTGTATAGTTCTTCTGTAGCATTTTTTTGATATTCAAAACTAGTAATAAAACTTTGAATATTATTTTTGACTGAACTACTTTTGTGAACTAGATTTTTTATTGAATTACTTTTACTTCTTTTTTCTAAACCAAAATAAGTTGAGTATTGTTCTTTATAAATAGGTTCATGCATAAAATTGAAATTTCCTGATCTGTTCTCATAAATATATGGCTTACTAACTTTTTTATTGTTTCTATAATTTTTAAAACCACTCTTTTTATTAAAACTATAATCTTTATTTTGAAAACCATCGTCATAACTTACTTCGTCTTCATAACAGTTATTATTTTCTGAACTTTCTTCGTCGTAATTTAATCTGTTGTCAAAATTTTTAACTTCTTCATAACTTTCATCTTCTACGTAGCTTGCATTACTATTAGAATAACTTTCTTCTTCGTCATCAAAACTTTCTTCATCACTAAATTCTTGACTTAATTCTTCTTCGTCTGTAGAAAATTGATTTCTTTTTTCGAAAAGTTTTAGAAAATTTTTTTCTTTTTCAATAAGATTCAAATTTTTTTCTATTTTGTCTGAAACAGTTTTTTTTTTTGAACTAGATTTTTTTTCTTCTTTTTTTTTTATTTTTTTTTCTTTTTTATTTTTTTTTAGATCTTTAGAAGGTTGAGACAAAAACTTTTTCAAAAATTCATCTGCTGTTTTTATCTCACAACTTTCATCAGATATATTTTTATTTTCAGAAATATTGTCTGTTTTTTTATTGCACTTTATTGGTGTAGATTCGAGAAATGGATTTTTTTCTTCTTTCTTTTTCATCTTTTTAATATCAGATTTTAAAAATTCATCTAAGTTTATAACAGTTTTATTACCTTCATAATCTTCATCTTTAGCAATTTGTTCATATTTAGCAATTGCTCTCTTCAAATTTCTTTTAATCATTCTGAAATTTGAATTAAATTGTTTATCAAAAAAAAAAACAAGATACACTAAAAAAAAATAAACAAGGAAAAATTTTGGGCGCTTAAACTAAAATCGTAAAAATACGGCTATTTTTACTACATTATTGTTTATTAGTTTGCTTTTAAATTTTTAAAATGCGCATGCTTTGTTATTCGATATTTTGTTATTGTATTCAAGTACCAGTTGATAGCAAAACTTATTCCTTTATTTTTTGAAAACTTAGAACTTTTAATTTATTTTTTAGACGTTTTTTTCATCTATTTATTAAAATTTTTTTTTATTTTTATTTTCTCAAAAATTATTTATTTAGGATTTTACAATTTAACAAAAATAATTTTAATTTTGACAAAACTTTTCATCAATTTATATCTATCAATGGACTTCAAAACTAACAGTTGGTTAAATAAAAATAAAAGAAAACGCTCTGATTTTTCTTTAGTTTTAACTCAAAACTCTAACAACACTTTTGATTATCATTTTGATGAAGACACATATAACCAAAATTCCTTATCAAAAACTAAAAATTTTGATTTGTTCAAAAAACTACCGATTGATTGGAGTTTAAAAAAAAAGATTCGTTTTTCATCATCTACACCATTCCCATGGCAAGGGCAGTTTAAAGCTTGTGAAGATGCAACTGGTATAACTTCATTTGTACGTTGTGTACCCACAAAAGAAGAATTGAAATTAGAATCTTTAGAGAATGAAAAAGATATATTTTCACCAAGTAAAAGATTAATGCGGACTCCTGAATCTAAAATATCTATAGAAAAAATTCAAACAAGTCATACAGCTGAGTTAAGAAGATTTTGTTTAACTTGGATTTATCCTAATTTCCCATGGCTAAAATTATTTCCAAGAATCGAAAATAAAAATGAACCAAAGTTTGATAAATTTAATAAAAAACAAGAAAATTTTTTTAAAGAATCTAAATCTGAGTTTTGTAAAGATTTAAAAGACGATTGGTGTTCTTGTTTAAAATCCTTATACCATTTATTAAGAGCAAGGCAATGTCCTTTTTTTTATGTTTGTAGTAATAATTTCACTGTTCTATTTAGAGCTGCAGGTGTTGGGGGGTTTGATACAATTCATGCAATTATCAGTCCAACAACAAGTGGTTTCAGAAAAATGTTAGAAGAAGAAGAAATTAACTTTACAATGCCACTCATTGTAGACAAAGAAAAAAATGAAAATTTAAATGATGAAAATGACGACATTTTAGAAAGTACAGAAGATTCTGGTTTTCCAGTTGAAGAAGATTCTCAAATATTTTTAGAAAGCTTAGGTTTAAGTCAACAAGATTTTCCTTCAATGAAATCAGTTCCTAAAAAAGCTAATATAAAAGAAGATAATCGTAAAACTTTAGTTTTCATAAAAGGTAAAGATACAAATTTATTATTGACTTTTTTGATAAACACAGATATAATTATACCAACAACTGGACCTTTAACAGGTGTTCCTCCTACCTTAATATCTCCTGTAGCTTTTTCTGGATCTTCTTTGTATTCTTTGAAGTTAAAATCATCTAGTGTTTTACATAATAATGAAGTAATACATCATTTAGATTTAACTGGGCCTATTTTACCTAACTTATTATATGACTTATTCAAATTTTTTGAAAACACAAAAAAAAATTTTAATGCATCAATAGTTAATTGTGAAGCTACTTCTTTATTTACAGAATTTTCGTCATGTACAAATGATAATAATGGAAATTTGATGTCAATTTTTGCTTCTGAAAATTTAAAAGAATGTGGTTTAAGTAAAGAATTAATAGCTAATATTTGTAAAAAAAATCAGCAAAGTAAAAAAGTTTTTAAAACTATAAATGTAGATACAAATGGGTATAAAGTTTTTTAAATTTTTTTTAATGATAATTCAAGTCTAGCAGACAAATAGTAAATTAGAAACTAAGTTTAATTATAATTTATAATTAGAAACAAATTCATATCAATGTATCAAAATTCATTAATCAATTAAAACTTTAGAGAATTTTTTTAATGATCTTCATTTAGGATTCTATAGTAATTATGCTTTTTAAAAATTTTTCTTTAAATTTTGAATAAACTTATTCACTAAAATTTTACCCATGAATATTTTATTATGTTTTAACTAATAAAAAATATTTTTTAGATAAACGAAAGCAGTTTTGTTTTAAAAGATTCAAGTTTTTGCGCTACGTTAAGAAAGCTCCTAGTTTTAATGGTTTAGACCTAAAGATTACACTTAAATGCATTAAAATTTTTTCTCTTCTTTTCTTAAATATCTTCAACAGAATAATAAAAAAGGGTTACTTTCTTGATAAATGGATTTTTAAAACAGTTTGTAAAAATCCTAAACCTTGTTTTATGATCTCCTAAGTCTTTATGCATTGTAAAAAAAAACTATAATGTTTATCTAAAAATCGTTCTTTTTTACTTTTGAAAAAACCGCTTAAATTTCTCATGTGGTTCTTGTGCTTTTGGAAATAAACAAAATATTTTAATTTTTTAAATTAATTTAAATTTAAAAATGTTTAAACTCAAGAGATCTTTGAGTAAAAGTTTCATTTTGTACAACCAGTTTTTTGGTGCTAATAAACTTTTAAATCATGAATATTGTTTTAATCGTGTTTTAACTTCAAATTATTGTTCAATAATTAAAAAAGATCAAAATGATTTTGAAGTTGTTGAGAAAGAAAATTTAAATTTTGATTACTCTCAAATAGATATACCTAAAATAGAAAAAATGGATAAATTGACAAATTTGTATTTAAAAAATAAAGTTGAGAAAATTAAGAAACAAGGTTCATTTACTACAGATTTATTTTTAGGTAAAATTGACACCGATTTTTTATATTTCCCTAAAATTGTTACAAAAAGAAAAGAATTTTTTGAAATTAGAAAACAAAATGCTATGTTAAATCAAAATTTTAAAAATTTTGTGTCAAATTCTGATGCACAAAATCAATTAAAAAAATTTGGTTTTTATGATATTTGGAAAAATTCAATGACAGAAAAATGTACAATTTTTGAATCTATTGGTCAATCAATGTCAAATAGTATTTTAATTAATCAGGTACTAAAGTTTAATTTTTTATTAAAAATTCATATTTCATTGATATATTTATTATAGCTAAATTCAAATAATAAAGACAAAGTTAATGTTGACAAAATATACGAAACAGAATTCAAAAACTTATTTATAAAATTAGTTTTAGATAATTTAAGTGGAACTTGTATTGATATTTCTTCAGAGAAAAATAATTCAACAAAATATAAAACTCTTTTAGAAAATGGTGCTAAATTTGGTTATGCGTTTAATGAAACCGAAATAAAATTAGGTAGTTTACCTTATACAGATTGGAATACAAGAGCTACATTAACTAATGATAAAAAACATTGGGTTATAGAAGGAGAAAAAAATAAAATTTTAAATGATAACTATGATTATTATATTATTTTTGCAAAAACAAATGATTATCCTCAAGATGATATTTCTTCTTTTAATACAAATTATGAAGAACCATATGATGGTATTGTTTCGTTTATAGTAAATAAAAATGATGTAATTATAAGTGAAGATGAAGAAAATAATTTGGAAGATTCAGACTTTAAATACCAAAAAATAAAAATTGATTGTATTAAAATAGCACGTGAAGATGAATTATTTGAAGCAGAAGAATATGGGTTTTCCTCTTTGAATACAAGAGGTGTTGGTATTTTATTCATGACATCTTATCAACTAGGAATTTTAAAATCTTTAAGTAAACAAGTTTACAATTATTTGATTGAAAATAAAAATGAATTTTTAGACAATGCAGCTGTTCAAGATGGTTTAGTTGAACTAACAGAAATAATTTATACCATTGAGTCTATGCTTTATTTAATTGCAGCAATGTATGATACTTTTGATACTAAGTTTTTCCCAGATATTAATTTAGAAACTAGTATTTTGAAAACTTTTACAACAGAAAATTCACGTTTGTTTTTAATGAAGTTACAGCTACTATTAGGAAGTAAATTGATGAAAACTTCAAATCTACATAACTTGATTAATTTATATGATTCAATGTTTGATTCATCAATTCATCATAAATTATTTTTAGCTAGTACAGCATCTCATTTTAGTGGTGTTTATTACTCAAATGATGTTATAAAATTTAATTTACCATTATTTTATCCTGGTTATTCAATTTTAAAGAAATATCAATTATCTAAAAATGAAATTGATAATCCTATATTAACTCATGATGTAAGTGGTAATTTACATCCTAAACTAAACATTCAGGGTGACAAATTAGAATATTGTATAAAAAGATTAGAATATGCAACTTTCATTTCTTTACAAAGATGGAAAAAGGTACTTTTTTTTAGTTATTGATTTTTAAAGTTTTAATCTCTAATTTAATATTTTTTTTTAAAGGATTTGAATGATAAACAAGTAGATCTAATAAACTTATCTGAAATCGCAACTAATGTGTTTTCTATGGCTGCTTGTCTTTCTAGATCTAGTAGATCTCAAATTGAAGGACTTCAAAATGCTGATGATGAAATAAAATTAGCAACTAGAATTGTTTTAAATAAAACTTTTAAAGTCAAAAATTTAGTAGAAAGGTTAGAAAATGCTTACGAATTATATGAAAATTCTTATGATTCTAAAATAAATTCAACAAATATTAAATTTGGTGGTTATTTTGCTTATCCACCTTATGAAACAATATTTCACTAAGTTATTTTAAATAGTAAATGTAAAAAAAAATCTAAATACAAAACAAAATTGTAAAAATTTTTTTAAATTAATATATTAAAATCAAATTAATAGTTAAAACTTCTTCAATTTAATACTTCTTTATAACTTTCAGTTAAACCAATCAATTTTAAAATAAATACTTTATAATCAAAACTTTATAATCGATTGAAAAATTAATTAAAATAATTTTTAGAAGTTTAATTAAAAATATATTTGAAAGATATTAATATTGAGCTTAAAGAAAAAAAAAATACTTTGATAAAGTTTTCAATCTTTAATTTTAGAGTTAATGAAAAGACATTAAAATTTGATTACTTAAGTTTATTTGACAAAAAAATTAAGTTTAATAAGAAATATTTCAAATTAGCTGAATTTAGATTGTTTTAAGAGTTTTTTAGTTTCAAAAAAAAATTTTTGGAAAACTGAAAAATTTTAGAATTCAGGTTTTATAGAAACTGATTCAATGTGGAATTATGTGATTATGATGTAAGTATACATCATAAAAGTTAAATGAAATACCTCTTTAAAAACTAAAATATTGAAAAAAGACAAATTATAATTTTTGAGCTTTTTATGATAGTTTTTTCAGTATTACTCTTTATTTAAATTAATGCTTATGAAAACTTTTATCAAATAAAACTTTAAGTTATAACAAAACTACTTAACATGTTTATTTTTTAATTCATTTTAATAGAACTTCTTCTTTATAGATAATAAGTTTTTCTGAATTTAGTTGTAAAAAGTACGAGTTTTTATTTTTCTGAATTGATAATCATTGATATTAATAGGTTCAATAACAACACTTTTTAAATAAATAAATGGTATAAAAACTGTATATTTAGGTGGATTCAGAGGTGTAATATACAACACTACTAACACCATAAACTATAAATGGTAAATTTAATCTTGATGTATAAAAGTTTCTATAAACTAACTTACTATAAAATTAAAAGCTTGAAATTACTTATATCAAAAAGCTTAAAATTTGAATTTACAAAAATTAATGTAAACTTTTTTTGAAGGTTTTTCACTCTAATTCATTTTCAAAAGATTCTTAGGTTTTAAACCTAAATAAAAGTATCTGCTTAACTAGCTGAGTTTATTTTATATTATTCAAGATATTTTATTAATTTCATAAAGTTTTTAAATGAAACTTTAAAATAGAGTTGTCAAGATAGTAGTTTAGTTTTTAACTAGACTTTATAAATGACAAAACTAAAAAAAATATTATGTTTTTATGTTATCAATATATTCATAACGCATAGTTTTTTTGAAAAAAAATTTGAAAACCCATAAAACACAAAAAAAAGCGTCTTAGCTAAAGCTTTCAAATAAATTACAAAACTTGAATTTGAAACTTTACAATAACTTTGGAAAAATCCTTTATCAGTTATCAGTAAAAAATTTTACTGATCATACAGCTTTGTTATTTGTGCTTTTACTTTCCATAATTAAAAATTAATAGATTTATCAACGCAGTTAAAAAAAAATTATTTGATAAGACATTTAATTGTTTTAGTTAGTTTAAAAAAATTTAAAGTCAACAGTTGAGTAAAATAAATTTTTTTTCAAAAATGATACAAAAACTTCTCTTTCTTATTTTAATTTTCTTTTCTTTTAATTTTATCAATGGTTACCTATATAAGATCAAGACTTATTTAGGAGACCAAAGTTTTGATAAAGTGGAAGGAGCTTTAAAACTTAAATTTTATGGAAATTATTTTCATGAAGCTTATGTTTTGAATAGAACGTAAGTATCGATAAAGGTTGCTATTTTTTAATTAACAAAGAATTTCTTACATTGAAAACTAATTAAATATTTGGGTAACTCAGGGAATTGGCTCCTGGTAATACCTACATATCAGAATTGAACTTACCCTTTGGAATAAAAAGTGTTAATAGCGTACTTTTCTATTGGACTCTTACATCTCCAATACCAACAAAATATATCATTTTCAAACCATCTATTTATATGAAAAAAATTGTTATTGAACCATCTTATATACAAGATGCAGATTCAAGAAAAATCGATACTCTTTATTTTTATAAACTTAATCCTGATAGTCCTATTAAGCATAAACAAGAAATTTATTTGTATAAAAATTAAAAAAAAATAAAAAGCTGATATCAAAACTAGCTTAACTTTTTTCTGTTTTTCTTACTGGTTTTTTATATTTTTACTGAAAAATTCATTCTTTTTTTATCTTTTTTTTTTTCGATTTAATTTACATGACTCAAAAAAATACATTTTAATTAATTTAAAATAAATTTTAACTCAAAATTTTACTTTTTGCTAAGCAATAGATTAAGTTAAATTTATCAAACTCTCATGTAAAAATAAAGTTTGATTAAAAGTATTTTTAATTGTTATTCAAGTTTTCTAAATAAAAATAATAACAAAATTTTTAAATACAAACTTAGTATATGAAACTGTTTGATAAAAAATTTCAATTGTTTCATTAAATTAAAAAAAATATGAAATCTAAACATCAATTATTTCTATATAATTCATAATTTTTAATTAGTATAAAAACAGATTCTTTTTGACGAAAATCTTTTAATTTTACTTTAGAGCTTAAAAATGAATTCAAAACTTTTTTTATTTGCTGTTCTCTCTATTTTTTTAGTCGCAATTAATGCTTATCAATATACGATCAGAACTAGTTTAGGTGATCGTTACTTTGATGCAGTTAATGGTAGTTTAAAACTTAAGTTTCATGGAAAATATTACCAAAACACATATGTTTTAAATAGAACGTAAGTTTTAATAATTTTAATTTTTTTTGCTAATAAAATCTTTTAACTATTTGCAACTTGGGTTCTAATGATTTTTTATTTCAAAGTGAGTTAGCTTATAGAAACACTTATACATCAAGAATAGATTTACCATTTACAATTCATGATGTTAGTAGTGTTGTATTTTTATGGACTCTTAGATCCCCATACCCACCTAAATATATAGTATTCAAACCATCTATCTATTTAAGAACCCTTGTTATTGAACCTACTTATATCCAAAACCCTGAATTCAGAAGAATGGAAACTCGTACTTTCTACAAACCAAATCCAGAAAGACCAATTAAACATAAAGAAGAAGTTATTTTAAACTAAATTAAAAAAACCTGTTAATTAATTTTTTTACAAACTAAAATGTTTTAATAAAATTTTCATGAACATTAATTTTTGTTTTTTTTCTTTACAAACTTTGTTTTATTTCATCTAGTCTAATATTTTTATGCTTACTTTTACAATATTTAGTTTATTTAATTAACCCTGTTAATTTAAAACTTTATTTTTTGACAAATAATTAATTGTGAAAAAAAATAACATATAAATCTAAAAATGAATTTAAATCTTAATGATTAATAAATTCATGAGTTTCCGTAAAAGTACTACTGAAAAATAAACCACATAAAACTCAAAAAACATAATTAGTAATTTATAAGTAGTCTTGTTTTTTAAAAAGTAACTTTATTTATTTTTTCAGAAAAAGTTCACAAATTAAAAATTATTTTCTCATAAAGTTTACTCAATTTTTATCATTTTTTTATTTACTTTAGTCATTTAATTTTTTTGTGAATAAAAAAAATCATTATGCATCATTTGAGATTTTAAAAAAAAAAACATCTTTGGAAAAACTTGAAAATTTTTCAGCTAAACACTTTTTTCAAATATATAAAAATTTTTTATCAATAAATCTAGTTACAGACAAACTTTAATTTTGATTGAAATTTCATAAAACTCTAAATTCTATTTTTATTACTTTTAATTCAAATATTCTTCTATTTTATTGATTTTTTATTTTTTTGTGTTTTTTTTTTAATAAAAGTAATTGTTTTGATTATGGAAAAACTAAAGTCCATTTTTGCCTTTTTAATTATGTTTAATTTAAATTAAATATTAAAAAAGAAAATTAATTTGCAAAAAGTTTAAAAAAAATAAATTTCGATATCAACAAGTTATTTTTAGTTGAAAACTAATTGTTCTTTACTTTAAAATGTTTAAAATAAATCATTTTCAATTAAGTTATAAAACTTTAAAAAATTATTTTCAATTGATTCGAAACAACTTTTATTTTAAAATTTCAATTTATAAGCTTTAAATTTATCAAATTCATAAGTAAAAACATAAAATTGATTTAAAAGAATTTTTAGTTTTTATTAAATTTTTCTGAATAAATATAACAAGATTACCATAAAATAACTTAATTTATAAAACTTTCAATAAAAAAATTAATTGTTTCAATTAATTTAAAAGACAATGAAAAGATGATTTTTTATTTAAATTGTAAACTATAATCAGTATAAAAACATGTACTTTTGAAAAAAACTTACGATTTTATTTGAAACTTAAAAATGAATTTAAAACTTATTTTAATCATTTTTCTTTCTATTTTTTTAGTATCAATCAATGCTTATCAATATACAATTATAACTTGTTTAGGTGATAATGATTTTGGAGAAGTTAGAGGTATTTTGAAACTTAAGTTTCCTGGAAGATATTATGATAAAACTTTTGATTTAAAAGAGACGTAAGTTATTAATTTTAATTCAAATTTTATAAATTTTTTAATCGAAACTTTCTTTTTTTTCAAAATTTTCATTACTATTTACCAAAATTTTTAAAACTTGAACCAAATGACGTTTGAAATTTATATTTTTGAACAGAAAATTAATTTCTAAAAAAACTTACAAGTCAAAAATAGATTTACCATTTTCTATTTTTAGTGTTAAAAGTATTGTGTTTTTATGGACCCTTAGATCACAATATTCAATAAAGAATTTTTTTTTTAAACCATCTATTTACTTGAAGTATATTGATATTGTACCAACTTATATTCGTGACCAGGAAAATAGAAAAATGGAAACTCTTATTTTCTACAATAAAAATCCAGATGAACCAATTACATCAAATGAAGAAATTTTATTAGATTAAATTGAAAAAATATCAACTCTTTGAATAAATCTTTGCTATATATCAGAATTTAGTAATAAAGTATTGAATCTTTTAATTTTTTTTTTCAATATTCTTTTTTATTTAACTGTATTTTGTCTTTTCCTAATTATTTAGTTTAATATTTACTGTTTAGTTAGATTGAGTTAGTTTTTAAATTAAAAAAATCCTTGGTAACAGATCCAAATTTCTTCAACCCAAAATGCCTCTTTTTAATAGTCAAGCTATGTTAAATATTAAATTATAGGGTTTTTGATGATAGATTAATTATTAGATGCAACTTAATAAGCCTATCAATCACATATTTAACACTCAAGATAACTTGTTCAAAAATATATTTTTCATTGCAGGAAAAAGTGTGATTTAAGCAATTTTATTAAATTAAAGTCACATTTATAGTTACTCTTATAGCTAAACTTAAAAAACTATAAAATGCATTTGTTCATAGAATTAAAAAATTTTCAATGTTTAAGTCTAAATTTACTGAAATTATTTTTTTTAATTTTATATCATAATCAATTAATAATATAAGTGATCTTGAAAAAAAATTTTCGAAAACATGATTTAAGAATTTAATATATTTGCTTTTAAAAAGAAAAAAATATTTTGATAGAAAAAATCGTACCAAGTATTTGAATGATAAAGTCAACTAAATTTCGTGAAAATATGGTTATTAAAAACTAACTTTACTATAATTGTTAAATCTAAATTTTTTCTGGATTCAAATTTTTTTTTTAAAAACTTTTTATTTTTAATTTGATTAATTTTTTAAACTCCTAATTAAACATAATTTAAATGAAAATATCTTTATTAAAATTTTGATATCTTAACAAGAAAGTTTTTAAAATTTACTTTTAAGATTTACATTATTTACATGAACCAAAGATATTGAAAAAATTTTTGTCAATTCAAAATTTTCATCTGAGCTTTCAAATTTGTTTTATTAAAAAATAATTTGACTTAGTCAAATTTAAAAAAAAAATTTAAAAATAAAAAATAATAAAAAATTTTCTTCTAATTCTATGATTGAATATCTACACTACATGTATACTTCATGTAACATGGATAAGTGAAACTAGAAGAACCCCATATTGCATTAACAGCAGAATATGTACAAGCAATTCCTCCAAAAATACCAATAAGCATTATTTGATAAAGCATACATTTTTCCCAAAAAGATATTTTTCTAAAAAAAGAATTTTAATTAAAATTACGTACAAAAAACTCAAAAAAATTGTTTACCTTATTGGCCAATTTGGATTAGTTGACGAACATAATTTAAAATAAAATAATGGAGGTAAAACATAAGACAACATTGCAATAGTTGATCCTCCAATTAAATCTAAAACTTTACCAAAATTAGGTACACTTAATGCTAAAAATAAAGTAAAAGCCATTACTAATGAACGAACTGCTGGTCTTTTCCATGTAAACTCTAAAAAAAAAATAAAATTAATTTTGAAAAAAAATTTTTGTCCTAATTTTTCTTACTATGTGGTAAAGACAATGCAGATTCAATTTCTTGTAAAGGAGCTGTCGCACATAATAAAAATGCAAATAAAAGATGAGAAGCCATTAATATTTGAGTGATAACTTTTTTAGGCCCATCTGGTAAGTTTAATAAAATATTACCATTAACTTTATTTCCATAAGTCATATAACCAATTACTGCTGTAGGTACGTATAACAAAATTAAACAAACAAAACCAATTAATACTGATACTGGAAATTTTTTTTTATTTTTCATATCATTTTGAAATGTAGGAAATGATGCAGTTCCTCCATAAGCAAACATAACAGTACCAAAAGCTAAGAAAATAGATTTAAGTTGAGGTGTTGGACTTTCTAAATCTTCATCTAATAATCTTATTTTTTCATAATCTGATATACAATCAATTAAAATTAATATAACTGCCACTGTTGTTGTCCCTAATGCACCAGCAGCAGCAGGCCAAAATTCAGATGGTGTACCAAACCATGTTAATGGTGTCAAAATTAAAGCAAGTATAATAAGCCATGTGCAAAAGCAAATACCTGTTGATTTGAAAGCTAAAAGAAAAAATATTCTTAATAAAAAAAAGTAAAGTTAATTAAAGTTTAACTTACCAATACTAGTAATAATTTGAGAAGCTAACAATAAAATGACAACCATAGAACCAATTAATGTAATCTGTACACAACCAGTAACTAAAGCTCTCATTTTTTTACCATACGCTTTCAAACCAATTGCTGGATAAGGATATCTACATGCTGTTCTATACTCTTCCCATCTTTCTTCTAAAATTAACCAACATCTTGCTAATACTATTCCTCCATAGGCAGCATTTACACATAATAGAAAAATAAGAAACAAACCAAACCAACCTTCAGAAAAAAAAATTTGAGGATCAAATTAACAAAATTAATTTTTTTATGAACAAATTATTAATTGAATAAATCATTTTCTAAACTAATTTAGCTAATTATAAGAATTTTAAATTACTTTAAACTGAAAAAGCGTTATTACATAGTAGCATAAAATGGAATCAGATATTAAAATAAATTATGCAATTGCTATTAATTAAAAAACTAAAAATAAAATAACTCAAAAGAGTTGCTATTATGTAAACTATTTTTCTATTATAAAAGAAAACCTTCTAGCTAATAAAACTTATGCTACATTTGCAAACTTAATAAAGAAATTATGATTAATTCTTAATGACTGTCGTTGTTTCTAAATTTAATTTTACTTAAGCTTTTTTTTATTTAAAAACAAAATCGATAAGAATTAATCATCAAGTCTGATGAACTAAATATTTGATTTGATCTTTGAAATTTTTGTTTAAATTAAATTTGTATTCGATTTTAAATTGCTTTTTTTTTATTTACCTGACTCATGAAGTGCGTTTGGTAATGCTAATAATGCACAACCAGCATTTTCTCCAGCTACAAATAATGCTGCAACTACTAAAGAATATCCATGCTTTTTCACTAAACTTGTGGAACTATTTGAACTATTTACATTCCTTTTTGAGTTAAGTACTAATGAATCATCCAAATTATTATTACTGTCATTATGCTAAAAATCAAAAAAAAAAATTAGTTTAATTTCAAGGTTTTAAAAATATTTTTTTTCTTAAAAGATTAAGAACCTTTATATAAAAAGATTTTTGTAAATAAAATGAAAAAACTTTGAAAAAAACTTAAATTTCAGAAAAGATACTCTAAAAACATAATTAAGGGAAAACTTTAAAAAAACTTTTTTTTCATTAACTTAAAAATAAACTAAAACTATATTCAAACCAAAGTTCAATAATTAAACAAAACTTTTTGAAATTAATCAAAACTTGATATTTAAAATTAATTTTAATTATTAATTGTTAACTTTGTTTTAACTTAATTAGTAACTTAAAATTAAAATTTTCAAAGTAAAACTTTATACTCAAAGTAAAACTTAATATTTTAAAAGGAACTTAATTAAAAAAAAACTTAATTCTGAAAAATAATTTAATTTTAATAGAAAATTTGACAATTAAACCAAAACTATTTAGATTAGAAACTTAAAAATCAAAAAATATCTCACTTTTAATGCAGCCAAATTAATATCATTGTTATTTATCTCTGTAAAATTATTCATTTTAAGTTTTTGCATTAAAAAATAAAAGTGTTTCTCTATAACATTGAAAATCTATTCTTTAAACTTTTTTAACACAAGAAAAAGTTTTAAATAAAAAATTTTTTTTTAAAAAAACAAATTAAACGCTTGAAAAGTTTGAGACAAAAAAAAACTTTTATTTTTATGAAGTATTTTTTAGAACATAAATATTTTTATTTATAAAAACTTTTATTGAAAAAATTAATCACACTGTTGACCATAAAAAAAAAACTAAAGAAACTAAAGTCCAATTTTTGCCTTTTTAGTGAAATTTTTTTTTTAAATTAACAAGTGTGTGTCTAATTTAAACTGAATATTAAAGAAAAAATACAATTAGGAAATCAAAAAAATAAAAAATTAATAAATTTAAATTATCAAGAAACATTAAATTAGCAAAAAAAAAAGGAAAGTTCCCTCCTTAATTTTTAAAAAAAAATTTATCAATGATAAAATTCTACAAAATCATCTTCATCAACTAATTTTGTAAATGTTGATTTTAAGGTTAATTTTCTCGTTTTTATATATAAATAGAATTTTACAAAATTAATGAAAATAATTTTTTTTTTCTTTTTAATGTTTGAAAGCCAATATATACCTTCTTTAAAATATTGCCAAAAGTGTTATTCTCAGAAATATTTTTTCATAGTTTTATGAATCTTAAATTCTCTATAGTTTATTGACAAAATGTTATAACTAGCTTTTGAGTCTAATGCATAGAATTTTTTTTTTCTATTTAACTTATAAACTATATAATTACTTTTTACCTAAACTAATTTCAAGTTTAAATATTCATTTTTAGTTAATTTTTATTGAAAAAAATTTATTTTTTTGTTTTTCGAAATTCTAGTTTAGGATTTAACCTAAAATTTTCAACTAACATTGAATTAAACACAGTTTTTAACTTTAATTTTTTTTGGCTTATTTCGTATTTCATCATTTTTGAAAAAAATTATTGAGAAATTTTTATTCAAGTTTATTAAATTAATAGAAAATAAAATTATATATTTCTATTTAATATTTTAGAGTTTTAATAATGAGTTTTAATTGAATTTTTTAGTTAATTTTGTTTGAATAATTCGATTCAATTTCACAAACAAAAAATATGATAACAAAAGAAAATTAAAGAACAAAGTAAAAGAATTAAAAATTGAAAAACAATTAAAAATGAAGTTTAAAAAATTAAAAAAGATCTAAAATTTAAAAGAGCTAAAAATTAGTTTGATAAAACTAGAAAAAACATAAAAATTTTAGCTAAACTTAAAAAAAATTATAAGAAAAACAATTTAAATAAAAAAAAAACTTATGACCGAGAAGTCTTTAAAATATGAGCAAAACAAACTTTGAAAAAAAAAATTATGGCAAAACAAATTAAAGAATACTTTTAAAATAAAAACCCCATAAAGTTACTAGGAAACTTTTATGTCTTTTATTTTTCAATTGATTTAAGTTATTTTTTTTTGAAGATAATTTATGAAAGTTGAATGTTTTTTTAAATATACTTAAAATACTTTAATAGTCCAAATAAAAATTATATACCTTTTACCTTATATTCAAAAATTTGATTAAAACAGTGTGAAAAATCTTTTTTTTTTCTTTTATTTTCTAGAAATTAATTATGAAGAAAAAATTACCTTGAATAAACTGATTGTTTAAAAAGACAAATAATAAACTTTAAATCAGGCATTTGATCAATAATTGCTATTTTAATTATTAAAAACTACATTAAAAGTTTCATCAAAAACCATTAATTTGTTATATGTAAATTTAAACAGTTTTATTTTTTTAAATAAACAATTTATTCGAACATACCTGATTTAGTTTATTTAAGTAACTTTTTTTCATTTTTTATTTCATCATTTTTTACACAAAAAAAAAATTTTCTTTTTGAAATCACAATATTAAATGACAATTTAAAAAAAATAAATTTTATGAAGTTAAAATTCAAATAAAATCAAAAAGTTTTATAATTGATTTTAGCTTATAAATCGATTTATTTTTTGTCTAATTTTTTTTCAAAAAATATGTTCAAACTGAAGAATTTAATTCAAAAACTAATTGAAATTTCTGTTTTATACCAAATTTAATTTTTAAAATAGATAGATAATATTTTGATACTACTTCAAAATAGATGACTTTAAAATAAAAAAATTTTAATTTAAAAACAGGGTTGATCAAATAAATCTATTTTATGATATGAAAAATAATTTGTCCAAAATTTATTTTGAGCTTTAAATTTCAAAATAGAAAACCAATTTAATTTTTTAGTATTCAAACTAATTGTAAAAACTTTATTTGAAGTTTCAATGAATTTCATTTTTGACTAAAACTTATACATTAGCAACATTAGAAAAAGCTAAACTAATTCAGAAAGTTTTGTTTTAATTAAGAAAAATTTTTTGAATTAAGTTTTAAGAATTTGTCAATAAGATATAAATGTATTTTGTTTATAATTAAAACGATTATACAATAAATTGAAACACATTCAGGTAATGAGATAAAAATTCATTAAAATAACTGAAAATGCATTAAACTGATAAACTAAATATAAATTAAGATAGTAATCTAAAAATAAATTCAAACTAAGAATACGTCCTCTAATAAGTTTATAAAAACGTCTTATTTAATTAAACTCTAATTAATTTTATTAAAATAGACATTAATTGATCTTTAATAAGATCTTAATAAAAAATTTTCTAAAGATCTAATTTAAATGAGTTTTAAACATAAATTTCTTCATAATGAAATTCTTGATAAGAGTTTTAATTATTCTAAGTATATCTAACTATTTTCATTTTAATTATCAAAAATGATAATTATTTAAAATTTTTAAGAGCTAATGATCATTTTATTTTATTAATTTGTAGAAAAATCAATATTTTTATAAAAAATTTGAAAAAAAAAATTCAAAAAATTACTAATTAAAACTTACTTTGAATTCTTTATTGCTATATTTAATAGAAGGGATTTTAGATGCATTGGATAAATCAAATGTCATTTTTAAAAACTATTTCCTTTTTTGCTATTAAAAACTTATGAACTAAATTTTATTGTTAAAAGTTGCAATTAACACTAATCTCTTATTCTTTTAAAACTGAAAAACTTTTCAAATATTTTTTGAAAACTAATTCAAGAATGATTATCATTTACTAAAACTTAATTTAAATAAAAATTTACAAAAAATTTTTAAACTACAAACATATACAATTGAGAATGTAATTCGGTTTATAAAACCATTTTTTTTAAAAACCAATTTTAATCAGTTTTACTCTTGTCAAATTTTTTATGCTTTTCAAGTGAAGATGTTTTAGTAAAATTTTTTCAACTATACTTATGAATTTTTTTAAATAAAAAGAGGGTAGTTTTAATTGTTGATTCGTAAATATAAAACACTTTTATTTTTTACTTTTAATTTCTGAATAATTAATTTTTTTATGGAAAAATGTATTATAAATCCTAATTCTAATAACTGTTTGGAATCAATCAATTTCGTTTTTGATTTAAAAATTCAAATTTATAAACTTCAATAATTAACCTTTCAATCTTTTTGATGAGTTCTTTTTTTTTAAAAAAGTAGAGATATTTTTAAAATCTTTTTAATTAATTTAAAAAATTACTAATTTATCTTTATAATATGAGACTTTAAAATTATTCAATTAAAATTCTTGATGTAATTTAATATTTCTAAACAAAATGAAGTGAAATAAAAATTACCTTTGAAGAAATAATAAAAGGATTGAAATTAATTTTCAAATTTTTGCTTAGATAAAATCCTAAATTTATTCTAAAATCATAATATTAATTGTAATTTGATTTTACTTAAAATATCAATTTGAGCTTTGTTTTATTAAAAGATTTCAATATGAGTCTACCAATTAATTTAAGAAAAAAATGAAATTAAATTCTGTGTTATGAAAACAAATTTAATTAAGATTCACAAATAGACTAAAAATATATTAAGTATAAAATTAAATTGAACAATTTAATTAAAAAATAAAATTAACAAAAAGAAACTATCTTTAAGAATTATACTTATTTCTTATAAGAAGAAAACTGATATTTTCTATTAGACTTTTTTTTTCTTTTTTAGTTTCAACTTTTTTTCTTTTTTTTCTATTTAATTCTTTCTTTATCAGATTATTTTTCTATTTAAATAATTTTCTATTTTTTAACAAGTTTTCTTTTTGAAATTTTCCTTTTTCAAATATTCAATTTCTTCCTGAAAAATTGTTTTGAATTATTCTCAATAAATTAAATTAATTTTGTCTAATTAATGAAAAAATATTCAAATATAAAAATTAAAGTTAAACTTGTTAAAAAAAACATAAATTCGCTAAAAAAAAAAGCTTGATAAAAATTTTTTGGAAAAAAATTAAATTATTTGGAAAGAAAAAAAATTAAATTTTCTGAAAAATCCTTTAATTAAAACCTTTTAATAAAATTCTTATGATGAAATTTAATTGGAGAAAAATTTCTTATTTTTGTTCCAAAATAAAATTACTAAGTGAGTAATAAAAAAATGTCTAGTAAAAACTGATTAATTTACATAAAATTTTTGAGAAAAAACATTTACAAAAATATCATCAAAGAGTTAATTAATACAAAAAAAATTTGAATTTGCCTTTAAAAAACCAATGATTTAACATTGAGCAAACTTTTACATTTCAATCTAAAAAAATTTTTCTTATAAAATTTAATAAAGCTTAGTCAAGATTAAATTCAAAAACATGTGATCTTGTTTTATACTTAGATTAAAATTTTTATCTTGAAGAATTAGGCTAATTAACTTTAGTATTTAATCAGAAAGAATAATTTGAAAATGAATTAAGGTTTATTCTTTATAATTAATTGTTTAATCTAAATCAAAGTTTTTTTATTAAAACTTTTATTAAAAAATCAAAAAACTGAAAAATTAATAAAAAATTAAGAGAAAATCAAATAAAACAAGTGTTTTAAAAAAATTTAAGAAAAAATAATGTTTAACGAACATTTTGAAGAGATAAAATTTTAAAACAATAAGTTAAAAAAATATTAAACCTTTATAATTATCAAGCTATAAATAAATTGTAACACTAAACTTGATTTAATTGAAACTACATTTGGTTAAGAAAGTAATAAAAATTTATCTTATAAAATAAAATTTTAATTGAGAAGAACTATGAAAACTTCTGATTTCAAAAAGTTTTTTAACTGAAATAATTAGATAAAGATAGCAATTGATCATCTTTTGATAATAGATAATTTAAACAACAACTATAAACAAAATTATTCAAAAAAATTCATTAAACTGAATTAATTAAACAAAAAAAAATTTTTCAAAATTTTCCTTAAAAATCAATAATCAGATTTCTTTAAAACCTAAAAGTCTATTAAAAATACAATAAAAATTCAAAGTAAAAGATTGTTTGATAACAATTTATTACTGATGGACAAATTTTTGATAAATAATTATCAGTTTAAATATCAAACACAATCATTGTATATAAATGAAACATAAATTACCAATAAGATTTCACAATATTAATAATAAGACATAATTGGAATAGATAGAAATATAAAACTAATTTAAGGTTTACTTACAGAACTTTCTCGGCTTATAATGTAAACTTGATCTTGATTCATCTGATTTAATTTGGTTTTTGCTTGCTATGTGTTTAAACTAAGAAAAAAAAATAAAACTGTAAAAAAAATTGTTTTAAAAAAACTATTGTAATAAAAAAATTTAATCAAAACCCTGACTACTAATAAAAATAATTCAGTTAAGTTAAATAAATTTATAATGCAACTTTTATCTTACCTTTAATTGAAATATTCATCAGCAATATTGGAAAAAATTTTATGTAATTATCTTCAAATTATTTTTCTAATAACTGATGTTTAATTTTCTTTTCATTAATTAAATTTCCACAAATATTTCAAAATCTAAAAAGTTATCTTCTTATCTTTTTAAAAACCTTTTTTTTCAATTAGAACTTATCTAGTTTTTTTTGATCTAAATTTTAATTAATCTAATTGGTTGCAAAAAAAAACTTTTTTTTTTTTAGTAAACCCAAATCAGAATAAAATTCATTAAAAGTAGATAAAAATTTCTATTCCTAAACTCAAATTATTATTTAAAGTTATAACTAAATTTGTATTTAAACAATTAAAACCAAGTTTTTATTTGAACAACTAGAATCAAGTTTTTATTTGAACAACTAGAATCAAACTTTATTCAAAAATTAGAACCAAGTTTTTAAATGAAAATTTTGAAGTAAGTTTTCAACTTAAATAAGTTTAATCAGGTTTTAAAGCCAAGTTAATTTAATTAGTTTTTTATTTATTTTAAAATCATATTAATTTTATCTTTTTTGTCAAATTAATTTTTAATAAACTTATTTTTTTCACAAAAATTTATTCTCTTTAACCTAATTGAAAACTTTTGATGTTATAAATATAAATTACAGCCGTGTTAAATTAAAGGGTTCATAAAATAATCCAAATGTAATAAAATTTGAACAAATAAAACTGTTTTTGAATATAAAAATTGATGTTAGTTTTTTGATTAAGTTCTTATAAATTAATAAAAATAAATTTAGTTAAGATAAAAAATACATTTTCAAAAATAAATATTGATAAATTTTCAATTTTAAAAAATATAAAAATTTTCCTTTTTGAAATTAGCTTTTAATTAAGAGTATTTTTAAAAATTAAATTCCAAACTCTTTTGCAACATCTTCTCTAATATCCCCATAACGCCATAAATTAAGATGTTCTTCTAATGCTTTTTCCATTGCTTCTTTATAAATATTATATTGTTTTACGTTAGTTTTTTTCTTTGTATTATAATTACGTTTATTTACACAATAAAATCCTTCTTTAACAAGTTTTAAAACTATATCTTCTTTTGTTTCAACATCTATTAATGTTACTAATTTTTGACCATCTGTTGCTACATATTCTGTTTTTACATAAAATTCTTTACCATTACATAATCTTGCTTCTAATTCAGCTCTTGCATCTTCAATTGCATCTTCATCTTTTGGCAAATAAACATAGCTTAAACCATAAAGTTGAGCTACAGGTGGTAATACATTAATACCAAATTTAGCACCAGGTAAAGGACAAACTTCATCAGTCATTCTTACCACTGCTTTATTACCATAATCAATATAAGAAATTTCTACAGTTTTTTCAATTAAATTTACTTTTAATACTTTAGCACGATACCAAAGACCATCTTCTCTGAATATACTAGCACAATAATCGCCTACTTTAGGTCTATATGCTCCAGCTAATGGTGGATTTTCTGTTAAAGTTTTTCTTAAATCCATAATCAATTGTTCCAAAGCATTACCGTATTCAACTTTTTGAATATATAAGCTCAAACCATCATCTAAAACAAGAGAAACAACACCTTTTTCTAAATTTTTGACATCTAAAACATCTACTGAATCTTTCTTATCATCGTCTAAAATATTGTCTGACTCGTTTTCTTTACCATTTTCTTCTTCTTCAACAACTGGTTCTTCTTCTACATAGTTAGCCCAAATACCTTTACGGTTACTTTGCGCAAATGATTGAGCTTGAACTAAAGAAGAATCTTTTTCATCTCTTATTTTACAATAACCTTCTTTTATCAAGTAATAAGCAAGACTCACTAAAGCATTAGATTCTAATTCAAATTTCAAAGAACCAATAAAGTTACCAGCTTTATCAACACGTTCAAAACTCAACTTTACGTTTCTATGTTGTACTAAGTTTTTAACAACATTAGTATTTTCATCAGCTTTTCCAGTTTTTTCAACTAAAATTCCTCCTAATACAAAGTTTAATAAAATATTTTCTTTAGGCAAATAACATTTGAATTTTGTTGAAGAAAAAACATATTCAACGATTGCATCTTTTGGAGCACCACCTGAAAGCGAATCAAGTTGAAATGCTGCCCTATTTACATCACTAGAAGCATCAACAGGCTTCATTGGTTTGAATTTAAGAGTTTTACAGAATAAACCTTTGTTTGCTTTAAGAGCTTTTGATTCTGCTTCTAAAAGGTCATCAAACGCACAAGATTTTTGTTCTCCGTCATTTCTTTTGACAACTGTTGCATAACCTTTCAAAACAAGAGCAACTGCAATATTAACGTCTTGTAAGAAAACTGTAGCAAAAGTTTTAGCAGGGAACTGTTCAGTTTTAGGTTGTTCATAATCAATTTTTACAGTGACATCTTTTCCAATTAATTTTTTTCTTAAAAACTCTCGAGATTCAAACATCAAAGGAACATCGTATAAAGGTCTTACTTTGTTTGCAGTAGAATTATTTTTATTATCACCTTTTGGTCCTCTGATTGAAGAAAACCAAATTTTGACAACTTCATTGCTATTATTTTTCACAACTGTAATACTTTCTGCATTTCCGATTTCAATAACTTTAGCATTAAATTGTTTTTTAGAATCATGAGCTTGAACTACTACTTCATAGTTTTTCCAAACTCTTGATTTTGAAAGTTTTGCAAATCGTTCTGCTTCACGATATTTTTCAATTCCACCTTGAACTAAACCTATAGTTCTATCAACAGTTTTTGCTAAACCTTCTTGAAGTAAAAAACAAGCAATGTTTTTATCACCTAATAAGATACTTCCGATAACTGACACAAAGTTCATTGTTGAAGCTTGTTCAACATAAACATCTACTTCACGGTTCAAAAGTCTTGATTCCGTATAAAATTTAGCTTCTTCTCCATGCTCTTCAGATAAAGTTGGACATTTAATTCCAGACAAGTTAAGAGAAATAATTTGATAAATTGTTCTTTCTTCTTTTGGTTTATTCAAAGGTAAGAAAACACCAATTTTGAAAGAAGAGCCATCTTTAACATGTTCAACTATACCTGTTAAAGGCTGATTAACAAGTTTTTCAGCTAAACTTTTTGATAATTCATGTAAAATTTCTGTTCTTTTTTTAGCAGGTTCTTGATTTGACCAACGTCCAACTCCTGCAGATTTAGCTTCTTCTTCAGCTTCTTGTAACATTTTAATTTCTGGTGTATCAGGTAATTGTTTTCTTCTACTAACTTCAGATAAACCAGCTTTAATAAGTTGAAGATTAATAGAATCTTCATTTTCATTTAAGTAAATTGTTGCTGAAATTACATTATTTCCTTGTATTTTAAAATCTTCTTTATAAAAAACTTCTCTACCAATCAATTTTTCACGTAAAAATTCTCTTGCTTCCCAAGCCCATGGTTCATCAACAGCTTTTTCACCATTCTTAACTTTTGCTAATTTAGGTGTTGTAATGTATGATAAATAAGCTGTAATTTCTTCTGGTGGTCCACCTACTGGATGACCTCTCAAAATTAATCCATCACTAGTTATTATCTAGTATTTTAAATTTTATTAATTAAAATCAGATTAGTTTTATTAAAAAATATTTTATTAAAATTAGAAATATTTAATATAATTGATCAAATTATAGATTATAATAAAAAGTTAAATATTTTAATATATAACTATATAATATTTTTAATACAAAAATGCCAACACATCACAAGTCAAAAGATAAAAATTTATACAATTCAGAAAAATTAAGTAACAAATTGAACTTTACTATCAACACAAAGATTTCAGTTTTTTAAAACATACCTGTTTGACAATTTTTGTTTCAACTCTTGCCATTATGAACAATATCCGATTTATAAGTTATTCAAAAATACAAAAATAAACTTAAAGTTTTATCTAAAAAAAAGGTATGGTTATTAAAAAAAATCAATGAGAAGTAACTAAGAGGGAAAAGATTAGAAGAAAAAAACTAGAAATGGCAGAAGAATTTAGTTTGTCCAAAATTAAAGAAATATAAATGTCAATATAAAAAAATTGATTTAAAAGAGAAAATTTTGTTAATGAAAAATTGCAAAGAATGTAAGGACAAAAAAATACTTACAAAAAACTCAAAAAAAAGAAAAATAAATAAATAAATAATAAGAATACTGTAAAGAAAACTTCTAAATTTATTGTCCAAAAGCTTAATTATCAGCTAATGAATTTGTCTTTTAAGAAAAAGAAAAGCAAATAACTTTGCTAAATCACAGTTTTAGAAAAAAAATTGAGACAAATTAATTAAAGAACTCAATTTGAATTACAATAAATTTAAAAATTTTTTTAAAGGTAAAGTTTCGCCTTTTTTTTCTTTAAAATGTTAGATAGCTTTCGGCTTGGTTTAATTTTAAATGTGTATTATCAGAAATTAAAGAAACTTCAATACAATTAAAAACGTGTATTTAAAAAGGCAAAAGCAAAACAAAAATCCTACACATCATCATTTTAATTTTCATGCGCAGTAAAAAGGTATCATAAATAGCCGCGCCGAGCGCCGACTTAATTTTAAAAAAAGAAAAAAATAAGCTCAATTGTTTAAATTTAATTAAATTTTAAATGTTGCGTTCATTTAAAATTAAAACAACAAGTAACAATTGTTTACCTATAAATAAACAAAAGCACCTATTTTTACATAGTAGTTGTCATAACAATAAATTAAAAGAGGAAGTATTATGTCGGAATCATAAAAGAAATCATATTTAAAAGTTTCTATTAATAATTAGTAAATAAAAAATATAAGGAAATTAGAAAAAACATATAACATAAACTATGTAGAAAATAATAAAACTCATAAATAAAAAAGTTCTAAAAATTAAAATGATTTTTTAAGAATTAGCTTTTAAGTTTAAAAAGTTGTGAAAACGTGGAATAATTTCTAAGAACTTAAAGTGATATCTAAAATTTGATTCAATCAGATTTGTAAATTTAAATCTTCAATAAAACTTATTTAAAAATTTTCTTTTGTAAAAACTTTTATTTTTTTTCTTTTTTTTTACAATTTTTCAGTAAGTTTTGATCTGATCATTAAATTCAGACAAAACTTTTGAGGAAAAGGCACAAAAAAAAGTTCAATTTTTAAATTACAATTTGAATCTAATTGTGATGAATTTAAATATTAGTCGAAATTGGCTAAATGAAAAATCTGGTTATGAATAAAAATAATTAAGTAAAAATAAGTTATAAATTTTCAAAAAGATTTAAAAATTGATATAAATGGTATTTAAATTGAACAGGTTTGAAAAATTTAAACAAACTTAAAAAAGATTTTTTAGTTGGAGTCAGAAAATATTAAAGTGAAATTAAAAAACAATTTTTTTGAGAAATATTGGCTTAAGAATTTAAAAATAAATTAAGTAGATAAAGAAAACTTCTTCTTAAAAAGAGATTCAGCCAATAGATTTCTAAAAATGACTATTTTTTTCCATTTGTTACTAAATTATTAAATAAAACAATATCTGAATCTAAATTTTGTATAACAGTTCCATCTTCATTTGTTATCTCAATTTTACTTTCAGGTTTAGTTATTGTTGAACTTGACTGTTGTTTATTATTTTTTCTAAATAATAAAACTGATGGATGAAATTGAGGATGTCTTTTTGCATGTTTTGTTAAATGGTCACTACGCATAAAACGTTTAACACAATACGGACATTGAAAATTTTTTTCTCCAGTATGAGTTCTATAATGTCTAGTTAATTCATCTGAACGTGAAAATTTTTTACCACAATTTTCCCAATTACAAGCAAAAGGACGTTCGCCTAATAAAATAAATTTTAAAATTTAAAAAAAAACAACCAAAAAATAGGTCAAAATTTAAAGAAAAATTATTTGAAATTTGAATAAAATTTTCATGAATATTTTATAAGTTAATTTTATGTGTTCAATTAGAAGAATATTTGAATGTTCATTTTTATTTACATTTTAATTAAGCAATTAAATTATTGAAATAAATTTAAAATCTAAACAAACAAAGTTTTACCTGTATGAGTTCTTAAATGAGCTTTTAAATGCGAACTTTTACCATAACCTTTGTCACAACCATCAAATGTACATTTATGAATTTTTTTTTCATTTGAACTTTTATCTAAATCAATTTTTTTTGAATTTTTATCATTTAAGTACAATTGATTAGATGAATCTGTATCATTCAAAAAATTTTTTTCATTTTTACTTAAATTAAACAAATTTTGATTAAATAGATTATCTACTTGATTACTTAATAAATTATCTTCTCCATTTGTAACTAAATTTTGAACATTATTCAAATTAGCTCTTATATCTATTAAACCTTCATTCATTAAAGATTTAGTATAAATAGATAATAAACATTGAGCAGTTAATTTTAATTCTAAATCTGATTTTTCAGACATAATTTTCATTAAACTTTAAAAACTTAAACTTTTCTTTGTAAATAAATATTTTGGTAAAAAAAAACTGAACACAAAGTTAACAAAATTTTGATCAATAGAAATTAACAAAAAGGCAAAATTTTATAAATAGAATTTTTTTATTTACTATTTTTATTTCGTTTCAGTATGAATCAAAATAAAGTTTTGTTAAAACATTTTAAGACTTTTTTAAAAAATCTAAAGCTTTTCAAACAACTAAATTTCCGTATAAATTTTCAAATTAAATTTCCTCTAAAATCATAACTATGTTTTTCATTAATTTTGAAAATTGCACTACATTCCCAATAATCTAAAAAAAATTTAAAAAAAAAACTTAAAAATTCTACATAAAAATTCACAAGTCTAAGTTCGAACTTTTTTTTAATTCAAAGTTATAAATAATAATTTAAATCAAAACACAGTTTTTCTTAAAACTAAGTTAAATAATCTTTCTTTTTTTTTTAAATATTTTTGTATTTTTTTTTTAGTTGACTAAATTGCGAAAATTACCTTTTAAGACCCTACTTTTGTACAGCTACAAACTGGAGTTGTATCGAGAGAAAAAAAAAATGAAATGCCCGAACTATATAGATTAAAAAACAAAACACTATATAACAATAAAATGAAGTATATCCATTAATCCAAAAATTGAATACAATTTTTGATAAGGGACCGTTTAATAATTTAAACTTAAAGTTTTCTTAAGATTTAAACCAAATTTAAGTTTTTTATTTTAAGAGCCAAATCTTAGTATAATTTAATTAAAAACTAAATAAAAAAAATTCTAATAAATTTAAAAAAATAAATTCTTGTTAAAACTTAAGTTTCAAACTTTTTCAAAAGTTTTATTCTTAAGTTTTAAATGAACAATTTTTTGAAAAATATTAAACATGAAATTTATTGTTTATTTAAATTTTGTTGTATTTTTTTGAATTTAATTATCACTCAAAGTTGACTTTTTTTACGGGAAATTATCTTTTAAATTGTAAAATAATTTGAAAACCTTAGTTATTTTTCGATGCATTATATTTAATGAATTTATGCTCTTTTCATAATTTTATTTAAATGCATTTAATTATTTGATTTTGAAATTTTTCTCAAAAAAATTATACACAAAATTTAACATCTGTTTCAAATAGTTTAAATTGCTTAATTTTTTTGTTTATTTTTGATTCATAATACTATTTTTGAATGATTTTTAATAAATCTAATTGAATAAAGAAAATAAAATTCATAAAAATAACTCAAAAATTTTTAAAATTTAATTATATTTAATTTGTAAAATTTCTGTTAAGTAATTTATTTGAGAAGGGTTTGAAAATGTTTTTGCATTAATTAAAATATCTTCAAAACTTCTTTGTGAATTTTGATTATTTTTATTCAAAAAATCTTTAGATTTTTTATAATGTAAAGGTAAATTATTTTTATCGATTCTTTCAAAACCTGATGAAATTTTATTTTTAGGCTTAGATTGAAAGCTAACTATTATTTCATTTTCAATTATCTGACTTACACAAAATCTGAAATAATTACTTTTACTATTTGATTTTTTAATTACTTTAATAGATTTGTTATTGCCATAAATTAAAAAAGCTAAAATATTTAAATCTTCAATAAATCTTTTCTTAATACCACCATCAAAACAAATTAATTTGAAATATGCTTTTTCAAAATTTTCATTTTTTAAAAATTCACCAATTAAATAATCTCCTATTTCTAAATAATTAAAAAATTTCTTAATTCTTATTTCTTTATTAAAATTACAAAATAATTCAAAAGGGGGTAATATTGAACAAATTTTGTCTTCATGATTCTCTGATAATTCTTGTTTATCAAACTTTTGGACAGAAATTTTATTTAAAACTGTTTTTAAATTATCTATAAGCTTATTTGAAATTTGTATCTCTGAAATATTTTTTTCTAAAATTTCCTTCTTATCTACATGTATTATATTTTTTTTTTTGAATTCAACACTCAACTTTTCTTCTTTTGTTTTGATTGTTTCTTTTTTTTCTAAATTACAATTTTTTATTCTTTTTCTTTTTGAGCTTTCTAATTGATTATTTAAATCTTCTAAAGAAATTAAACTTCCAACTTTAATTTTAGAATTCATAATTTAACTAAAGTCATTAAAAATTTAAAAACTAAACTGTACTAATAAGTTATATTTTTTTTTGTTAAAATAACTATTTACACAAAAAAAACAACCCGGCAAGTTGTCTTAAAAAAATTTCAAATAAATTAAGAGCAAAATGACTTTTTTGCAAAGAAAAGTTTTTTATTTTTTTCTTAGTTTTTTTAGTCTAATTTATTTAAGTTCAACTATAGATAATGATTTATTTAACACTGTTCATGATAAAAAAAATCTTGATGAATGTGATGTTTGCATAAGTTTAAATCAATCTTTTTATAAAGTAAGCTTCACAAATTATTTTTCTTTTAAATTTGTACTAAAATGTATCAAATTTTTTTAAAGGGTTTAAAAAAAACTGAAAGAGAAAATTTTGATGGTGGTGATCCTAATTGGATAGAAAATAAAGTTTTCAATTATGCAAACTCCGAATTAAGATTAACAGAAATTCAAGAAAAATTGTGTCTAGAATTAACAGAAGGAAAAGATCAGGTTATTTTTTATTCGAAGTTTATTTTTAAGAAAATTTTCAAATTATTTTTTTATTAGTGTTTAGCATTAGCTGAAGAAAATGAAGAATTAATTGAAAAATGGTGGTTTTCTAGGAAAGAAAATACTCTTAATCTTTTCACTTATTTATGCATTGACACTTTAAAAAAATGTTGTCCTCCAGGTCATTATGGAAAAGATTGTACTAAATGTAAAGGTTTTCCTGATAATATTTGCAATAATAATGGAGAATGTATTGGCAGTGGAACTAGAAAAGGAAATGGAGAATGTAAATGTAAAATTGGTTACGTAGGAAATGATTGTTTAAAGTGTTCTGAAAATTTTGTAGATGTAAATAATTCTTGTTTATCTTGTGATTCAGCGTGTAAAAATGGATGTAAAAAACTAGGTCCAAAAGGTTGCAATGAATGTGAAACTGGATTTATATTTGATGATATTGAAGGCTGTAAAGACATTGATGAGTGTGAAAATCAAACTATTTGTGAAAAAAAATCAACATTTTGTGTAAATAATTATGGTTCTTATTCTTGTTTAGGTAAAAAAAAAACTTTATATGAAAAATGAAATTAAAATTTTATTTTATTTAGATTGTGATAAATCATGTTCATCTTGTTATGGTCCAAAATCATCAGATTGCAAAGAATGTGCAAAAGGATTCATAAAAGAAAATTCAATTTGTGTAATTTATAAGGAATCAGTTTTTTACAATAATAGAGAAATTTTGAAATATTTATTATACGTTGCAATAACAATAGTTTCTTGTTATATGATGAAAAAACATCCTTTATTATCTTTATTAATAACTATTTTTTTGTCCGTTTTTATTGGTTTGAATGAATATGCTAATTTAAATTCACTAGATTCAGTAACCGAAGCTGTTGAAAACTTTTTGTTAAATTAAAATTTAGTAAAAAATTTTAAAATGTAAATTGTAATTAAATAATTAAGAAAGATTTAGAAAAAAAATTTAGTCAAAATGCTTTAGAAATTTTCAAATTCAACATATCAGCCCATAAAACTTAATGATAATTTTATATTTAAGGATTAATTTTGAAAAACTTTTTTCTGTAAAAATAAGCGTTTTAAAATTCAATTAAAAATTAATTAACTAAATATTTCAAAATTTCAATTAAAATCTTTTTCAACCAAAAAATTAATTATAAGCTTTTTAAAATAAGTTTTAATTAGCAAAATATTTTCTTATAAGAAAAAAATTTGGTTTATACAAAATTGAAAACAATAAATCAAAAACATAAACAAAAAAAAAAAATTTAAGTAGATAAAGGTTAAACCTTTTAAGATGTATTTAAGTTAATATTTCAAAAGTTAAAATCATTTTAATTTAAGTACTAAGTTTAATGTAATTTGATGAATAAGTTTTTTTTTCATTTTTTTTAAAACTACTTGTTCTTTTAATTAATTGATTTTTTAATGAATTTTTTTCTAAATTATTTAAGTCAATATTTGAAAAACTCTCATAATCTAGTTTTGATGAACTATTATTTAAATTTTTACGAAAGCTATCATCACTATTAGTTTTTAAATTTTTAAGATAATTTTTATGAAAGTTATTATTATCATCATGATTTTTTGATGATAAATAACTTTTTTTAATTAAATTTTCATTTTTTTGATAATCATCGAAACTATCATTCAAAAATTTATTATTTTTTTCATTACTATCATTAATTCTTGAATTATTTGTTTTTGAAGTTATATTACGAGATATGTGAGGTTTTGAATCTTTCATTTTAGATGAACCATAGGAAAATGAATTTCTTCTATTAACAATAGATTTTATTGAAAAATCTTCTTCATAATTTAAATCTAAATTTTTATTCAAGTTTGAATAATAAGATGACTGTGTTTGTTTAGCTCTTTTCATAATTAAATTATTTATTGTTTTTTCAGAATCAAGTTCTTGACTTGCTAAATTATCATCTTCATTTAAATTACTGTAAGATTTAGAAACAACTTTGTTTGTATCTACTTTTTTAATATCTTTTAAACATTGATTTAAATCATTATAAGGATTAGAACAAAAAGAAGATTTTTTAGGAACTTTTTTTTGTTGATATAAATTATTTTCTAAAGATCTATCTGGACTATTAAAACGTGAATAAAAAGATTTACGCAAAATACGCTCTTGTAAAGTTTCTTTTGATGATGATAATAAAGAACCATTAGAAACAGTAGAGCGTCTAGTAAGCTCATTATTTTTATTTGTTGAACAAATCGGATTTATCGATTTAGTTAGACCAATTAACGAAGAAGAGGATCTACATGATGAAAATGATGATTTAGAATTTATTGATGATGAACTTTTATTAGACATTCCATGCTCTCTATTTAGAGTAGAACAAGAAAGATTAGTTTGGTAAAGATGGTTTTGGTCATTAAGCTTGGAATTTTTTGTTACATAATCAAATAAAACATTGCCATTACTAGCAAACGTTCTTAAGTTAGATTTAATTAAATTATCATTCAATTGATCAGACTGATTTATTAATTTTAATTGTTTGGTATAATTTAAACTATTTTTCGAAATTGAATTTACTAGCTTATGATTACTAGTCAAACCTGTTGATTTGTTTGAACCTGGTGGTAGTGGTGGTAAAGACTTATACAAGTTTGATGTTTTATTAAACATACTATCATCTTCTTCTTCACTTGTAGGAGTAACAGTATTTGTTGAACTAGTCTCAGTACTCGTCGATAAAAAACTATCAGTATTTGATAATTTTTTATCTTTAGTCTTGAGATCATTTTTACATAAAATTTCATTTTTCATTCTTCGTTGATATTTGTTTTTTAATTGTAAAATTTCAAGATCATTTTTTAATTCATCAAGATCAAACTGAGTTTTTTGTAAAATTTTATCTGTTCCTTTATTTATTTTATTTAAAAATTTATTCTCATTTTTTTCAGTAAGCTCATTCTTTTTTTCATCATTTTCAGAATACAACAACTTAATTAAATGCTGAATCTGATTTACTTGATTATTAATTGAACAACTTAATAACTCTTCTGTATCTTGATTTGAATTAGTAGAATTATTAAAAACACTATCACTAGAATTATTTAAGCTTTCAGAATTTTCGTCAAACTTAATTTTTTCATCTTTCAATGAATAAAATCTATCTGATGTTGATTTTCGACGCCTTAAGTCAAAATCATAGTATTTTTTATTTGTTTTTAAATTTTTATTCTGGTAATCAGAAAGAAAAGATGAGTTAATTTGAGATCCATCTTCAAAACTTTGACTAATTAGATCATTAGCTGACCCTAACTTTTTTCTTTTGGAATCATAATTATTTTTTATTAAAAGTTTATTTTGAGCTATTACTTGTCTTTTTAGCTTAGAATCATCTTCATCACTTCCATAAATTATTATTTCGTTCTCATCATCAGGGAAATCATATTTTTCTTTAGTTTTTGATGAAAAATATTTCAATAAAGGTGTTTTTTTAATTAAGTTATTACAATTTAGTTGATCTAAAGTTTCATTTTTAGTGAATACAAAATAATTTTTTGAGTTTAAGTAGTTTTTATTACGTGCATCAAGCAACAAGCTATAATTATCATTTTTATTATTTTTTGAGTTTATTAAATGATTTTCACTAATATTAAAAAGTTCTAAAATTAAGAAAAAAAAATTTTTTTAATTAAACATTCATTTTCATTCTAAAGTTAACAAACTAAAATTAAAAATTATTTTTAATTATAGCGGATTAAGTTTTTTGTACCAGTTATATCAATAAAACAAATTTTAATCATATTACCTTTTTTATGCTTGGATCCATTAGTGTTATTTGAGCTTGAAAAATAATTTATTTGATCGTTTGTTTCATTTGTATTTGAATTATTTATATCTGAATTAAGATTAACAGGTTTAGAGTTTCGTTGATTCACTAAATTACGATAACCATGAGTCCTTAATTGATCTAAAAGACTACTGTTATCTTGATTGTTCTCGATAAGTGAACTACTTGCTTGTCTTGTTATAGGAATAAAATATTCACTTTTAGTTTTTTCTTTTTCTATAGGTATTTCAAATACTCTTTGTTTAACAAAATTTGTGTTTTCCATAAAATTATTATTTGGTGGTTTAGAACTTATTGAACGATTAAAACCTCTATTTAAACTTTGAGGTTTTATACGGCCTATTGTTAAAGGTAAGTTTGGTCTAAAATCTGAATTTATTTCCATTTCAAGTTCTGAATATTGATTAGAATTTACTTTATCTGCTTTTGAGTTTGAAGTTATATCAGAGAATTCTTTTTCTTGATTTTTATGACTAGAAGAAATAGATTTTTTTGAGCCATCAGGTCTGATTAAATAAGTAGTTTTATATACTGTATCATTAGGATCAAAAAATTCTCGTGAAGCAGATTTAATTCTATTATACAACATTGCAGGAGGTTTAGAATCAAACTTCAAACGATCTCTACTGCGATTCATACTATTGCTTAGCATACTTGGACCTGGGAAATTATCATTAAAAAAATCTACATCATTCAAAATAGATCGATGTTTGTTTAATAATCTTGAAGACAAACTATTAGGAGTCAAATATTTCCATAATCCTACATTTTGAGAAAACTCTTCATTATCAGTATCTGATTCTCCTTCTGTCGAATAACCGGCTTTTCTGAAAAAATTTCTGCTTGAATTATTTCCACTAATTAAACTTGAGGCTGGTTCATCATTTAATTTACGTTCACAACTCTCAGCTCTTTTATTAGCTGATGATGATTTAGCTTTATTTAAAAAGCTTGGAAAATTTGCTTTTCTAGAAAAGCTATTATTACCAAGCAAAGAAGAAGAGTTATTTGGCTGATTGTTGAAAAATGATTTAAGCTTTGAAGATAAGTTATTGAACATTGGATCTCCAACCCAAGTGTCAAAAATATCATCAAAAACATCAATTGATCCAGATGAGCTTGTACTATCAGATTTCTTGATACTACTTTTAGAAAAAGAATCAAATTTGTTTTTAAAATGCTTATCTTTATCATTTCTTAAAGTATTAAAATCATCAGTTTGACTATCCAATGAAGTATTGCGTGTTTCTAATTTTTCATTAAAAGACCCTGGAGTTTTTGATTTTTTGGTTATTATTTTTTTAGTTATTTTAGTACCTGAAGGTGTTTCTTCAGAAATAATTTTACCTGTTTCCATTATTGTTGCACCATCTTTAGTAAATGAAATTTTTTTGTAACTTCTAGCAATAGGAGCAAAATTAGATGAATTGTTAGACAAATTTAGGCTAGTTTCACTAAATTTGCTTGGTAGTATATCGTCTGTTGATTTGATAACAGATAAGCTAGAAATATTGTTTTTATCATTTAAAACTTTAGATTGCTGACTTGACTGCGTTAAATTAAGTTTAGGATTTTCAGTTATTAAGGTGTGGGTAGGAGAAGCATAGATTTCACTTGCCAAGTTATTTTTTGATGTAGAAAACTCTACAACTGGTTTGTGGTGAGCAGGTAATAAAACTGATGTTGGTGTTGTAGATCTTGATACAATATTAACTTCAATCGCATTTTTAGATGGTATCTCAACTTTATTATTAGACATAAATGATGGCGTTTGATTATTTGTAGTATTATCGTTTTTAATTACATCATTTTGTTTGATGTTAGAATTTTCAGAAATTTTTTCTTTTGAGCTAGAAGTTTTTCGTTTCAATTCAGCTAATGTAACAGATGGAGAACCGCTAGTTTTTGCTTTTACTGTATGTCTTCTCATTTTTAGATTAGTTTTTTCATTTGATTGAGTCGCATTTTTTGTTTTATCATTCTCAATACTTGTTACAGTCGATTGTCGTTCAATTAACTTAGGTTTACTTGTTGAACTTTTATCTGCAATTGAATTTTTGACTAATAAATTTGTTGCTGATGTTGTAGTTTTATCGTTCAGAAGAGAACTTTTTAACATCGGATCATTATTTGACGTGCTTACTACAGCCGGATTCTTTGAAAGAGTTTTCTTTTTCATTTCGTTTTCTGGCTGGTTATCTGTTTTATTTTTCCAAATAGCAGAATTAGTAGTACTGACACTTGCTCTTCGCTCAAATTTGTTTTTAACATCAGAAACTTTATTTAATACAACAATACGTTCTTGTTTTTCTCCTTCAGTACTATCTTGTCTTCTAGGTTTTTCAAACAACCGTTTAGCATCACCTATTTTGCTTTGCGATTTCGTTACTTGAAAACTGTTTTTAGTTGATTGATCATCATCAATTTTTTTGATTTCATTTGAACTAGATAAAGTTTTATTATCTTTATTTAAACAATTATCTTTGTTAGTTGAATTAGATAACAAAGAACTTTTGTTTGCTTTAGTTTTAGTACTCGGTTTACGTGTTAAACTAGCTAGTGGAGAAATTTTCTCTTCATTATTAGAAACTAAAAACTTATTGGTTTCTTTAGATTTTTGCTCATTTTTAAGTTCTAAATCATTTTTAAGTTTTGGCTGAACTAATTTATCAGAACTTTTTGTATTTGTTTCATTAGAGTTTTTTATACTTTTTGTACTATTAAGACTTAATTCGTCAGATGATTTTAATTGACTTATTGATGAAAGTGATTTTTTATTATCATTCTTTTTTCCTAAGCTATTCAATTCTTCACTAACATAATCTGAATCTTGATTTAAAGATGACTTACTCAATTTACTACTTTTATTTATTTTTGTAGCTAAATCATCTAAATTATTATTATTGTCTTTTATAACTGTTTTTGTTTTGACTTTATTTGCTTCATTTTCTTTTTCTAATTTATTTTTTTTACTAACTCCATCTTTATCAACAGGTTTTTTTGTACTTTTCTTTCTCTTAACAGGTTCTTCTGTTGGTGGTTCCAAAACAGAAATTTTTGGCTCTTTCTCATGTAAATTAGATTCTCTAGGATTATTTTCATTAACATTTTGTTTATTTAATTGAGAAATTGGTGCTAAAGCAAGCAAAACTTCAATTTTTACTGGAGTTAAGTTTGCTAAGTCTTCAGCAACTTGTAAAAGACTGCGTTCACAATTTTTGTTCACCCAAGCGTCTGTACAAATATCAATTATTGTAGCTCTTTTATTTGGTTGGACACACAATAGTTTTTTGATAAGATCGGATGCTTCTAAAATATCAAAAAAAAATTTTAATTATTTTATAGTTGAAATGAATTTAAAAGTTATTTTTGATAATTTCAATAAAAATATTTATTTTTAACTAAAAATGAATAATTTTTAATTTGAATTGGCTTAAATAAAACTTTAAAAATAGTTTTTTTAAAAATTATTTTCAATTTACAAAGCTGTTGATATCATTTTTAAAAAGTTTAAGTTTAAAAAAAAATTACCTGATTTAATTTTAGGTTCCAAATAATTAGCTTCTGAAATCAATTTAACTAAACTTTTATAATTGCTTCCATCAAAAGGCATTGCTCCATATACTAAAGTATATAACAAAACACCTAAAGACCAACAATCAACTTCTGGACCATAATATGGTGTACCTTTGACTATTTCAGGAGATGCATATAAAGGTGATCCACAAAATGTATTCAAACAATTTCTTAAATCGAAAACATTTGATAACCCGAAATCACCAATCTTAATAAAAATTTGTAGTTAATAAACACTTAAAAATTCTAAAGTTTTCTTAAATCTAAATTTAATGATAGAGTTATTTTGAAATGTAAAAGTATCTTAATTTTTAAAAGTAATTAGTTACAATCAAAAAATGAAAAAAAAACTTTAAAAAACAGACAAACTAGATCAAATTAGAAACCAAATTAACAAGTTTAAACCAAATCTTTTTAAAAGTTAATAAAACTATTTTTGTTCTCAACTTAAATTAATTTTTTGATTAAAAAAAGTAATTTTTTAAAATTTCTTTTTAATAGTTGAGAGAGTTAAATTTTATCGAATAATTAAAGAAACTATTTTTATCATTTTTTTCATAACTGAATATCTAAATTTAAATGAATGAAAAATTTGAAACATTAAACACTTTTTACAAAGTTTTTTTTCATTTACACATAATAAAAAATGAAATTACTCAATAAATGATGAGAATTTTTAAAAGAAAAAAATGATAAATTTTGATGTTGATGTGTTTTACATTTGATAATAAATCATAATTATAATACAATAAAATGTAGTAAAAATGATATAAGTTAAAAAACTAATTAAAGCTAAGAAAGTTTGATAAGTTAATTTAAATGAAGACAAAAATTCAGTTATTATATAACTTGCTTTATTAATTAGATAAATAATATTTTTATTTGATACATGATATTGAATAGGGAAAATAAAAATTTAAATGTAAACAAAACTTATTTTAAGTTTAAAAAGAAAATTTTGAAGATTAGTTTACTTAAAATTTTAGATAAAAAAAATAAGATTTAATAATTACCAGTTCATTAAACTGTGTCTTTTTAAAACTAAGTCAAAGTTTTAAAAACTATTAAAATCATTCTAATGAATTTATATCTAATTTAAAACAAACATGTGTGTTTTTGAAATTCTTTGTTTCAAAAATAGTTTTAAGAAGAATAATTTTATTTAATTAAAAAGATGATAATTGTTTAAATTAATTTAACACAATATTAAAACAACGTTCCAATCCTTAATTTTTGAACCGAATATTATTAAAAAGAATGAACGCATTTTGAATAAAGCAATTTTAAAAGAATAAAAAACCAGATAATTTAAAAATAAAGTTTATAAGTTCTACACACATTTTATTGAATCAAAAAAAAGTTTCAAAGCTTAATTCTTTTGTTTAAGTTCTTTTTATTGAAAAAAATTTTTCTTCTGCTTAATAATTTTAAGAGAAAAATAATATTTTTCCTTTAAATTAATTTTTAATAAAACTCATCCAATAATTATTAACTGTTTTAGATATCATTTGCTCAATTTATTCTTTCATTTGTACAATTTTTCTTTCTTTTAATTTTAGTAAAAAATTTTTGGGTTTTTATTTAAAAAGAAAATTAAATAAAAAAAGAATGAAAGATCATTATAAGAATAAAATTTTTTACCCTTATTTGTTTTATCATTGATTTCTTTTATTCATCTTTCTTTTTACTGAATAATCAATAATTTTCAATTGACTGTGACGATAAATAAAAATTCTTTCTTAAAACTAATTTTTGTTAAACAAAAAATAGTTTTTAAATAAGATCAGAAAAATATTGGTAAAAGGTAAAAACAATTTCAAGTTTATTGAAATTAAAGTTTTAAAAGTTCATTGATCAAGCTAAAAAAAAAATTTCTTGATTATTTAAAAATTGAAGTTCTTTGCCAAAATACTTTTAACCAAGTAAAAAAACATAAGTATTTTTACAAACAATTTTAGAGCTAAAATAACATTAAATTTAAAACGATGAAATTAAAGCTAAAAAAAATATTAAATTTAAAAAGTTTAAAGTTTAAAAATATTAAGTTTAAAAAATTTTGAAGTCCAAAAGAACTAATTTAAATTCATAATAAAATTCAAAGCTATGATAACATTGTTTTCTCAAAATAAGAGAACAACTGAAAAAATTAATTAAATGTAATTAAAGAAAATTAAAATCAATTTAAAAATGAATTATTGAAAAATAAATAAAATTTAAATAAAATTCAAAAAGATTGATAAGCTTTAACAATGACGATAAAAATGGCTAACATAGTTTATATAAAACTTTAAACTAAATTTTAAAATTGGCACTAAAAGTTGTTTTTTTAAGTTCAGTTTTAATTTAGGGTAGTTAAAATCGTTTCAAGTTTGATTATATCCTTTTCAAAATTTTTTGTAATTATAGTGTTTAATTAATATTTTTAAAGAAAAAAAACTCTTTGCATATAAAGTTTTTTTAATATTCTTGTTTGTTTAATAAAAAAAATACAAAGATTTTCATAAAATTTTAAGCTGTATTTGCCAAAAAAAGAGAAAAAAATGATAGAAAAAGTTTAAATATAAAATTATATTTTCAAATTAATTATCAAATCAATCAAAAAATAAAAATTGAACTTTAGATACTTAAATAGAAGTTAATTAAAAATTAATAAAGGATTTTTGAAAATAATATTTACAAAGTTTAATTTAGTTACTTTTATGATCTAAAATTTTCAAACCTCCATAAAAATGTTTCCAATAAAAATATTTTCAATAATTTAGTTTACATTCAGAATGAACAAAAACTTTTTAAAGAAAATTTTTTTGAATTTTTCAACTTAACATCTTTAAATTTTTAGTTAAAAGATAATCAAATAATTAATTTTTGAATTAAAAATTTAAACTAAATTCAAACTGTTGACTCAGCTATTTAAACAAATTAATGAACTTGAAAAACTTTTTCAAAGCATCTTTATTTAAAAAATACTCTAAAGGTGAAAAAATTTTAAGCTAAATTAATTTTTTATCAACAAAATTTAGAGTAAAACAATTTCAATATACTTGTATGCTTAAATGAAAATGATCTTTTAAAATAATGAAAAAAACCTACCTTAGCATTTCCTTTATCGTCTAGTAAAATATTTTCCAGTTTAAGATCCCTGTGACATACTTTATTCTAAAAAAAAATTAACATTTTAAAAAAGTTAAATAAAAAAATTAAACTTGAAATTAATTTATAAGAAGTTTCTTTTTTCAAAGATTAGATCAACAATTATCTTTATTTCAAGTATTTTAAATGCTTATTGCTTAAACTCAATAAATTAAATTACTTATAACTTTGTAAAGAGAAATTTTCTCAAATTTTTAATCAGACAAAAATTTATTCACAATAAAATAAGTTTGAATTATAAAATGTTTGCAATTAGTTATTTTTACTTTAATTTTGTAAATTGAATCAGAACATAAAAATTTTTTTATGAAATAAAAAAACACAACAAAAATTATAATTAGCTAAGAATTTTCTTGTTTTTTTTCAAATTAATACAAGGTTTTCAAAATTATTACTCAGCTTCATTAGTGATTGAGCTGGAAAAAGTATTTAGTTATTTTTTGATAATCTTTTTGCTCTATTTTTCTTAATTTACTTAAGCTAATTTCAAAATAAAACCTTCACTATTGGTATTAAATCAAATTTTGAATTATAAATCAAAAAATATTTTTCTTTCAAAACATCAATTTCATATTAAAATTTTATTGATTAATAAAAAAACAATGTTTCAATTTAAAAAAAATTTCAAAAATATCATTTAATCGCATGAAAAGTTTATATTTTCAAATCTATTTTTAAATAAAACTTTGTTTAATCAACTTAATAAACTTTTTTATGAAAATTTAGTTGATTTTTCTTATGGTTAATTTTTTTAAACTTCAAAAAAAAGTTATTTTTAATTTATTATAAATTTTTGTTTATAAAATAGAAGATAAATTAAACTTTGAAATAAAACTTTAAATACCTTGTGACAATAATATATGGCAGTTGCTATTTGCCTAAATATTCTTCTAGCTTCATTGTCGGATAATTTTTTTCTCTCATTAACATATTCATATAATTCACCACCACGCGCATATTGCATAACTAAAACTATTTTATCTTTATTTTCAAAAACTAAAAAAAAAAATTTTATCAATTTAAGATATTAAGATTATTAGTTGAAATTTTACCTTCAAAAATATGTATTATATAAGGATGTTGAATAGAAGACATAATCTGTATTTCTCTTCTAATGCGTACCAAATCATTTTCGTTTTCAATTTTTGATTTTTTAATTGTTTTAATTGCAACCTGAAAATACAAAGCATAATTTATTAAAAACTAAGTATGAAAATTAAGTAAAAATAATTATTTGATAAGAAAAAATTTTCTTTATTCAATTTTTAATTACTTAAAACAGCAAAATTTTAATTGAAAAAAAGTTTAATAAAGTTTAATATGAACTTAAATTAGCTAAACAAAAACATAGTTAAACAAAATTGAAATTAGCTGAATGAAAATTAAATTAAAATCAATTACAAATTAGCTAAACACAAATTAATTAAAATTTTTCTTTTCTTTAATAATTTACCTAAAATTTTTCAACAACTTTTTATTGAGGAAATAAAATTTAAAAACAAAAAGATAGATGTTGAAAATGTTTCCTGTACTAAATAATTTTCAACAAAAAAATCTTTTATAAACAAAATTAAATACTTAATATTAAATTATGCAAAAATTACGGGGAAAAATTTAAGCAAAGGAAAAAGCTCAAATTTCTACTAAAATACTTATAAATTTCAAAAATTAATTTTTAAATAACTTTTCAAACAAAAAATTCATTGATTTATAAATGCATTACTGTCAAAGTTTTGTTCCAATTATTGATTTTTTTTAATTGTGTTTTTTGGTTTCAAAGTTTTTTAGGTAACAAAAAATAAAACAAAATATTTATAAGAAATTGATTAACTGTTTTATACTAAAAAAAAAACAATAAATTAGAACAAACAGATACAGATAAATGGTTATGTACTTAAAAAAATTCTAATAAAACTTTTTGAGAAAAGTTTTTTTGAAAGAAAAAAAATTCGAACTTCACAATCAAAACAAATTTGATAAAAAAAGCTTCTTAAAAACAGCTGCTTAAAACTTTTTATTCTAAAAAAAAAAAATCTGATAAGCAAAGAAATGGACAAAATTTTGAATTTCCATACCATTTTAAGAGATAATTCAATTACCTTGACTTAACTAAATTTAAAAAAATCATTTTGCATATAGCTAAAATAATTTAATTAATTATTAAACCAAAGATTATAATTCAAAATAAACATGCTTTTAAAATTAAAAAAAATAATAAAAAAATCATCGAATTCTACTTTTATCATTCTATGAATACTTAAAAATTTTAGCTTAACAAAATTAACTACCTACATGAAAACTTTTTGACAACAAAAATTTAAATTACGGTATCTTAAAAAAGTTTAAAACCAGAATTTACAAATTAAAAAAAGTTTTCAAATTAAGAAAACATAAAAAGTTTCATCAAATTTTTATGCTTCTTAATTCTTGTATAATTAATATAAACATTTATTTACTGAAATTTTTTTCTTAATTAAATTAGAAATGAAATAATTATAAACCTAGTTTTGTATAAACTAAATTTAAGATTAATTTTTGAAAAAAAGTTTTGTGCTTTAAAATAATAAATTGAACTAAAATAAAAAAAAAATGTTTTCGAACAAACCAGTCTAAAATTAATTGAATAAAAAAATTTTTTTTGTTCAAAAAACAGCCTACTCAATCAAAGCTTAAAATAAAAAAAAATTTTAATAAAAGGTTTAAACATAAAAGTTTATAGAAAAATTATAAGTGTTAATGATGATGAAGCTTTATATGAAAACTTAATAGTTATAAGTTCAACATTAAAAAAGAAAAATTAATTTTATTGCTTAATATTAAGGTATCAAATTAAAAAAAGAAAATTATCTTATTTATTGGTTATAAGGTTTTTTTATAAAATGCGATAAAACAAAAAAATCTTAATAAATTAGTTTGAGTTTTTTCTCCAAAAATTAACAAAAGAGAAATATTTTGTAATTTTCTAAAAATAGTAGAATTTGATTACAATAAAACGATAAATAAAAAATGAAACAGTAAATAAACTTCAATTATTGTAAATGTTTTAACCAAAAAATTAAAATAAAAAAAGAAGTTCATCACTAAAATTTAAATGTAGTTTTACGATTAAATTTTTCAAAAAATTCAATACACAAAAGATAGTTTTTAAAATAGAAAAATAACAATTCATCTTAAACTTTAAATGGATTTTAAATGAATTCAAATTAAACCCATTAACAAATCAACTGGTTTTGAGTCATACGAATTTTACAATTTTGGAAAAAAAAAAAGAAAAGTAGACACAAACCAAATTAAAATTTGCATAATTGAAACCAGTCTTTTACATGAACAAAAAATAAAAGTCATTTGTTGCTTATTTTAAATGGCTGATTTTTTTCGTAAATAGAAATAAAATTTCTAAAACATTTTATGATAGACATTTTTGGAAAATTCCATTCAGCTTAATAGAAAAATAATTTTGATTAGGTTTTTAAAAGTTTTTAAGAGAAAATGTTTTACTCTTTCTTAATAAAATGTAAATGATGTAAAAATTAGAACATTTTAGATCGTAAAACTTTTTTGAAAACAACAATAAAAACTAAGAAAAGTTTTGTTAAAATTTAAATTAGCTATAAACCTAGCTGATGTGATAAAACTGAAATTATATTTTTTTAGATTTTTAGATTAATTCAATTATTATTCAAAAAAGATAATTTTCTTTTTAAAAAACATTTTAAATAATTAGTATTAAATCAAGAGGTTTAATTTAACTTTTTGAAAAAAAATTAACTAAGATAAAATACCTCTTGTCCAGTTTCTTTGTTTACAGCCAATTGTACTTTACCATAAGTTCCTTGACCTAACTTTCTCATAACTTCAAATCGTTGTTTTAAACGATGTTTTTTTTCAGATTTTCCAATTAGTCCACCTGTTATAGATTGACTTGTTGCTAAGTTTGTTGCCATTATTAATGAGAATAATTTTACACCAACATGAAAATAAATTTTTCTTTTTTCGAATTAACTTTATCGAAAAAACAAATTAAAATATATAATGATAATTATAATACAACTGTCACTAGTAAACAAAAAAATTTAAAAAAAAACTTTTTATACATTTTTGATTTTTATAAACAATGAATGAATTTTCTCTCGAATTAGTTTTTAATTAAGTCTTTAAAAGTTTTAAAACTGATTTTTATTTTTTGATAGCACGTAATAACCAAAAATAATAAATTTAAACAAAAGATTTTTTTTAAGATTGAAAGTTGATAAAAATAATTTAAAAACTTATTGAACTAAAAATTAAGATTAACTATAAACAAATTAAAATATAAACATAAAAATTAGTTGATAAAATTGGCATGTGTTAATTTAATAATTTATTTAAAGGCTAAAATTCAAAAAAAGAAATAAATATCAATTAAAATAATTTAAAGCTTAGAATTTTGCAACACAGTTGCATTCCTTAAACTAAAATATAATTTAGAAAAAAAAACACGCGTTAATCTATTTTGAGCTTGAATATAATTGCTTTTTTTTGTAGAAATATTTAAGACAGAGCATCTGATCTCGTTTTATTCCAAAACTATAAATTAGAATTTAAGAAAGGCACATTTAAAATATTTTTTTCTTTTAATTTAACATATGAGAAAGAATTTCTTTTTAGAAAAAAATTTTAATAAGGTGGTCAATAAAAAAATCTTTTTTCTTTTTAAACACTAAACTTACATAGATTTATATTGTAAACAAAAATAGAAAAACTATCTTTTTAAATATTCTTTGAATTAAATTAATTCAATTCTTGAATAAAAAAATAAAATTTTTTAAAAATTTCTAATTTTAAGAAGAAAAAACTCATTAAAAAATAATAATGAAACTTTTCAAATTTTTGAACAATTATTAAATTAATAAAAACTTTACAACTACTATTTACATTTTGAACTATTTTATAAAGTTTATTTTAAAAACTAAATTTAAGTTTATGAAATTCTCAGATAAAGCGAGTCTCGATGCTCGAACAAAAAAATTAAACTGAAACTAAATTAAAGTTTATTTCTTAAAATAATTTTTTTTTCTTTTTGTAGTTTATAAAGGCTTTGAAAACAAAGTTTTCTTATCTTTTACTACAGACTTTAAATAAACCTTAAATTTAGTTTTGAACATGCGTATTAGGAAAAAATTTCTGCCAAAAAAAAAAAATTTTAAATCAGCGCAGTCTACTTTTTATAAGAAAAACAATTTAAAATTTTCAAATTTTTTGAAAAAAGCGCTATTTTTTACACATGTTTTTTGTTTATTTTTCAGTTATACGTTAAAATTGATACTGTTAATTTCAAATTGATATAAATTTCTAAACTTCTTTTAATTTATGATAACAAATAATTTTAGTTTAAAATGATTAATTCAGCAGTACCACAGTAAGTAAAATAAAAATCATTGTTAATAAATTGATTATTTTATGTTTAAAATTAGATCTTGTAAAAACATTTGGGTTTTACTATCTGGTACATCTTTACTTAAATCAAAAGAATTCATTGGTTTATTACTAGAACAAAATGCACCACAAATTGTTAATGGTGTCCTTTATCATAAAAAGTTTGATAATTCAGTCAACATAAAAGAAATCTGGAAAAAATATGAGATTGATAATATACCGGTTGATTTTATTGAAAAATTAGCAAAATTAATTAATTTAGATCCATTACATTGCCATGATTTGTTTTTATCTTTTCTTTTATATGAATTCAAAGGAACTCCAAAATCTGTTCAAAATTTATTTACAATTGAAAAAAACTTACAAAGTTTATTATTGCAACTCCATGAATTTTATTTGAAAGAACGCTTGTTTTCACTATTTTGTTTAAAACAAATATTGGCAAATTATCATCAAAATAGTAAACATCCATATCAAAGCTTATTTGATGGATTTTATCAAGCTGTTAATAAGAATGATGCCATAATAAACAAATTAATAGATCAGTTTAAAGAATGTATATCAGTTAAATTGCCAAACAGAAATGAGAATGGACCGTATTTAACTGATAATTTAATAGGTAATTTTATTAAAAATAATATAATGGAGACATCAAAAATACTTGAATGTATTTTAATTTATTTGAAGTACAATCATTGTGAAGGAGAAACATTAAAAAGATTATTAACTTTATTTCAAGACAATACATTCTTCACAAGATATCAATATTATAAACAAATAAGTTTTCTGACTGATTCCATAAAATATGAAAACTTGATTAAACTAATAAGCTTTACTCAAGTTTTAATCATAATTGAATCTTTTGATTTGAACAATTTTAAAAAATCTATTGACACTAATTCGAATGATCATTTTTTATTAAAGAATAATGGTTTAGTGAATGAAATAAATACTTTAATTCAAACAAAATGTAACTCATTAGAAGTTTATTCTCCTATTTTATTAAGTTGGATGGTTATTCAAAGTTTAATTGATACTTCAAATAATCAAGAAAATATTGAGTATTTAGGGTCTACAGCTATAAATTTAAATGTATTTGAATATATAAATAATTGTTTAAATCTTAATGAGTTTCAAAATCTATCAGATTCCGCATTTTTCACTATTTGTAAAAATGTTGTAGGCTCTCTTTTATCAATATTTTTTTTAAAATTTGAAATAGACATTTTGAAACAAAAAAGTTGTATTCTATTTAAAATTTGTAAGAAACTTTTTGATGATAATAGTTTAGCAGAACTAATGTTGAAAAATCAAGATGAATGTGGTTTATTTTTAATTTATATGAAGTCTTTCTCTATTTTTAATTTTAATTTGATACCTTTCCTTGAATTAACTTTATCTTTATCAAAAACAAATCAATATTTCAAATTATTGAATTGTTTAAGTAAAATGTCAAGTTACTCAGAGTATTTTAGTTTTAATACACCATTAATAAGTCAAACAGAAGATAAAAGCGTATTTCATTTAAATACAGATCGTAAATTAATTCAAGATATAAATAAATCAAATTCGGGTTTAATTATACCAAAAGGTTCATTAGGTGTTTTAAGAGAACAATGTGAAGAAAAAGGTTATTTGATTGAATGGCAAAATTTAGAATTAAATGCTTTGGAAATTTTAGTATACATATATAGACAAAGAATATTTAAAATTCAGTCTTGTAGAAATTCAATAAGCGATAATTATTTTGTTGAAGTTTCTTACTTTAATAATATTTTTACTAACTGGATAAAATCTAATTTAGAAAACCCAAATCCAGAAATATTGTCACTTTCATCCGCAACTTTATTATTATTCAAAAATAATTATAATGTACCAAGAATATTTATAGCTTCATCTTTAAATTTTTTTTCTGCAATTTTATGTTTAGAATCTAAATTTAGACCATTTGAGTGGGATATTTTATCAAGAAGTGGCTTTTTCCCTTACATGATTAGTTTGAGTAAAGATCAGCAGTTCAATTATTCTGGTCAAGAAATCAATGCATCTAAAATTGGTGAACTTATTGTTTCAGAAGAATGTATGAAAGGAGAATATGATTTATGTTGTTCTTATTTAAATCTTTTATCTAAATCATTCCCAGAAGATAGTTCAATTGGTTGTCCAATTCTAATTCATGTGGTTAGTGAAATATTCCCATGTTTTCAACAATGGCATTATAAAAATGTAAATGAGTATAAAAATATTGCATTCAAATGTTTATCCATTTTTCAATCGATGTTGGTCATGCAAAATGATAAAAACTTAGTAAACATTTGTAGATTTGGTTTATTAAGTGGACCAGCTGGGGAAACTTTATTGAATATAATTGTTGAAGGAGAAAAATTTGTTAGAAGTATTATAGAATTAACTGGAAATAGTAATGCCTTATTAAAAGATGAATTAATTATAATGGTTCGAAACTCTCTGTCTGTTTTAAATAGATTACTTGTTTTACAAGAAAAAGATAAAAATGATAATTTTAAAACATCTACTGTTGAACAAGCTTTATTTTCAACACAAAGTTCTAAACCAAATATGATCCTTGTTTTAACTCATTATGTTTTTCAACGTTATGATACTCGTTTAGCAACATTAGCTGTAACACTGTTGAAAAGATTATCTAAACATTTTCCAATGTCATTATTAGCTTGTCTAGGCTCTGAAGCAGAATCCGTTAGAGATCATTTTCTTTATCGTTTAGAAGAAGTGACAGAAGATATACGTTTAAAAATTGCGTTATTAGATTTTTTAAGTTGCTGTATCAAACATCAACCAGGTTTAATTGAGATGTTTTTAAATTCAGATAATAATGAGTCGAATGATGATAAAAATCAAGTTAAAACAAGTACTCATAATTGTTTAAACACTGTTATCGAAATTTTAGAAGAAAAATTGAATGAAAAATATTTTTGTCCATCTGAGTTACATTCTGCTGCTATAAAATTTATTTTTACATTTTGGTTACAGCCACATTTATTAGCAATTAATTCGTTAAAAAACACAAAAAACCTATGGACTTTAATTTGTTTTCCAGTTTATGAAGGAAATAATGAAATTGATGAAAAACTTTTTGGTTATATTTTCAAGATATTAGCAAGAGAAATATTTTATATAAAAACTTTAGAGAAAAATTTTGATCCTCTGTTGATTGAAATTTTTAAAAAAATATCAGAAGCTGATCATTTAGTTAAATTATCAAACCATATTAGCTTATCTTGTAAAAATGAATTTATAGACAATCACAATCCTATTTTCCAAATGTTAAAAGGATGGAGAGATTTTTTTGTTTCTTATTCAAAATTCACACCATTTGATCTAGAAAATAACAAGAAAAAAATTATTTTAATTAATATTTTGAAAAGTATTTTGGATCAACTTAAAATTAATGAATGTATGAATCACGAATTATTACAAACATTAAGTGAAATTTGTGTTATTTTATTGAGTAAATGGGATGTTAAAAATTTAAATATTGATATAGAAGAATGGAAAAATATAACAACAACAATACTTCATACTGTTAATGAAAAGAAATCAAACTTGACTTTAGGTTTTTTAATTAATGTAGAGACTGCATTATGTTTATCTTTAAAAGTTGTTGAAGATCAAGATTTATCAGTTAGAGAAAGTTTAAAAGAATGGTATTCACCTTGGTGTGGTTTATTTAATTATATTTATTTGATTTTAGAAAAATTCATTCCTAATTTTTCAGATACTGTTTTAAAATTATCTTGTGCAACATTAAGTCTATTCCATAGTTTATTTAATGCTACTAAAGAAATGAATGGAACTTGGTTGAATGTTATACGTAATAATTTGATTTTAGAATCTATGGTTAGTTTATTGTGTTTAATGATTGAAAATCAATGTAATATTCAGTTAATTAATATCATTCAAAATACTTTTATTCTTTTATCAACTGTTCCATCTGCTGCTCATTTATTGCAAATTACTAGAATTGTAGATAAAATTTCTAAATCATTATCAAGTTTAAATCAAAATGAAGAATTTGTTCAAATATTCGAATCAACGTTACAACTAGCAACTTCATTATTAATGACAATTAAACATCATTATGTTGAAGCTGCAATTAATTTAGTTAGTTTTCATCTGAATAAAGTAGTATCATGTTTTAGGCTTGTAAGAGAATGTCCATTCTATGAACATATAAAAGAAGCTGTTAGTATTATGGCTTTATTATGTTCATTAACACCTTATAAACAAATTTGGATTTCTTTAAATGAAAATTCATTTGAAATTTTGATGACTGAAATTCAAAAAACAGCTCATTCATTAATTGCATTTTTAATTAGACCAAATCTTTTACAATATTTAATCAAAAATCGCAATTCATTAATCAATGCAAATATTCTTAAAAGCTCTGAAAATAAAAAAAACAGCGAAAACGTAAATAGAGTTATTTCTTTTGATTTAGATTTGTCTACACAATTAGACACAAGAGTTCATAAAAATATGTTTATACTTATGCTTCAACATTTAACATTTTTAAATCAAGTAGATTTAAATTTCATTGAAATCAAGTTTATAAAAAAAGAAAAATTTAAAGTAATAGATGTTAGTTTTAGTGCCCCTAATATTGATCCAGATAAAACCATAGGTTTTGGATCTTTATTATATTGTTTAAGCTTAGTTATTCGTTTATTAAATAAATTTGACAAGCCAACAGATATCAATTCAGAAAACAAACCAATTGAAAAATTCACTAGTAAAAAACAATTGATACTTATTCTTGAATCTAGTTTAGCTTTATTAATATCTCAAGCTACATTGGCCCAACAATCAGAAGAATTAAGTGAACGTGATAAACTAACAATAAGAAGAGATTTAAAAACAGAACTTGTAAGTTGAAAATTACTTAAAATTAATTTTTTCTTATTTTCTTCTTTTTTTAGACTTCAATGTTACTTCCAAAAAGTAGAAATTCAAAACGTACGTTGAATGTTTCTTTTAATACATCACTTGTGCATAAAAATACAGAATCATCTTTAATTAATCAGCCATTCATTAAGTTTTTATTAGATTCCGTTGAAGAACTTTTTAAAAATTGAGAAACAACTTTATTTTATGGAATATTTAAATTTAGCTGTTAATTATTTTTAAGTTATTTCTAGCTTATAAATTTGTCAAAAGTCTATAAATAAAAAAAAGTTTTTAAATTTTTGAATCATTAGTTTTCTTAAAAATCTTTTCATTAAATCTTTTAATAAAATTGTATTTTTACTCGAAACTTTATATTGAATTTTCTTCTAAATTTTCTTGAACTATCAATTGAAGCTTGTATCAAACATTTGAGGGAGGAGAAAATTATGCAATGGTTCAATTGTTTACAATAAAACTTTTTTTTTGATACTTTAAACTAACCTATAGTTAAAATATCTTTTTAAACATCATTATAAGCAATTATGCAGCCCATTAACACCAGAAAGTGTAACAAATTCTTCATATTGTGACATGTACAGACTTTCATGAGAACCATATGCAAAAATCAATGAGTTCTATTAATAATTTTTTTCTCTGATTTTTTATGTACTTTTTAAAACAAATAAAAATTTCGAAATCATCTCATCTTTTTTTTCTTAAAAAAAAATTTTAAGATCTTTTTTTTAAACTATTTAACAGTCCCGATAATTTTAAAAACTTTGAATCAAAAGTCATTTTTCAAAAATTATCTTTTCTTGACTTGCTTGAGAAAAAAAGCTATAAACTTTTCTATAAAATTTGTCAATAAAGTAATTTTAGAAAATTTATTTCAAAACTCTATAAACTTTGATACAAAAAAAAATTTTTTCAGTTTGTTTATTCAATCGAAAATGACCATTAAGTGAAAAAAAAAAGAAAAGCTAACAGGAAGAAACTTTTTTGACGAACTACTGAAACAATATGAAAACATAAAAAAAAATCGAAAAAAAAAACACCAATGCATTGAACTGAACAAATTGTGGTTTAATCGTAATATTAAAGAGAGCATAAAATTTTTTTTTCATTAGACTGATCATTTGGCTTATTGAACTATTTTTAAAAGTTAACTAACACAAATGGTCATTATCTTTGTTAAATTTTTTTTTAAAAAAACTCGTAATGATTTTGATTCAATAATCAACACATTAAACAATGATTAGTCCATTAAATACAGTTGAAGATTTTTTTTTTTTAAGCTATCGATTTTCATATAAACAACTTATTTTAGTTAAAATGTTTCCTAAAAAGTATCAAATCTCAATTTTTTCTAAATACCTTGATTCTAATTTCATTAAATTAAAAAAACCACCTACTTTTTGATACAAGTTTAATATTTTTTCAATTGATTTTTTTTTAATAAAGTTAACTATGTTTTAATCTTATGAAGGTAAAGAAATTTAATTAATTTTCAAAACAAATTTATTTTTACACATTCGACATTGATCTTTTTCTAAAATAACTAGAACGAAATTGTGTTAAAAATTCGAAAATGATCGTATTAAATACTTAGCTACTTGATCTATAAAAAAAAAATTTGTCGCGTGTCTTACCATGCTTCAACCACAGATTTTAAACCACTACACGTGCAATCAAACAGATTTTTGGTTACTAGTATTTCCAATCGCTTTGCTTCGTAATCAAATTTTCCATAAACAATTCAATTTAAGTTATTCGTTACGAGAAGCATTAAAAAAAATTTTATTTAAATTTAAAATTTGTTTTTAAACAAATGATCTTATAAAACGAATATTCAATTGAATTTTTGTTTTGCTTAAAGTATAAGATAAAAATGATTTTATAAAACAAAAATTTGAATCTACAAATTTATTTTTAATGTAAAAACTTAATTGTAAAAGTTAAATTTTCATTGTTTGATAAGAATTTTTTGTGTCATTAAACAAGTTTAGTTAAGCTTTTGAGTTTAAATTAATTCAAACATTTATTATTAATAAACAATGATGTGTTTTTAAAGTTTTAAAAATGAATTTTTTTCAATGACTAATATTTTTTTTAATTTTAATCTAAATAAATTTTACTTTTACATTTTTTTAATTCAGAATAACTTAAAAATCAAACTTAAAATTTTTATCAGGCATTTTAATTAATCTTATTGGTATATAATCATCTTGACCTTGATATAACATTTCACCAATAAATTCTACAAAACCATATTTTCTAGCCCTTATTAACATTCCGACAACTTTATCTGATATTCTTGTATAAATCTATAAAATTGCAATTAATAAAAAATTTTTTTTTCTTTAAAATCAATAAATTACCTGAAAAAGTTCTCCAAAGAAAATAAAATAAGTTCCATCAGGAATAGGTTTACCATAGTCTTTAATTATCTGACACAATACTTTAACTTCTTCAGCAACTCTTTCATGTGCAATTTTACCTCTAATAGCTGTTTTAGAACCTTCTGTTGGTTTACCATAACTTTAAATTTAAAAAAAATTAATTAAAACTTTATTTAAAATTAAGAATAAAAAAACCAATTTTTCAATTTATAAAGAGGATCAAGTGGTTTTAATTCGTCAAGCATTTAAAACCACCCTCGCACTCGTGTGACCATTCAAAGTAAAAAAATTAAAATGAGCATATAATCCTATTGGTCACTTATTTCACTAAATTCTCATTGAATAGTACTTCAGATTTAGGATAAACATTTTTACAATGTATAACAAATATATGTTTATATGGAAAGTTTGTAAACTTAAAAACATTTCATTTAGCTATTTTAACAAATTTAATCTTAAAAATGCCCTATTCATTATTTTTGATTATTAAAAACATATTCGAGTTATGAATAATTTTTGCAATTACTTATAACTTCAAAAATTAACTTTTGATTAGATCTTAATTTAAAATTTACGTTTTACAATTTTAATTTGAAACTTACTTTGGATTTGATTTCCTTAATTTTTCTAATTGCGTATGTCCTTTTGTTAATAAATCTTTTTTGATCGCATTTTCTTTTAACATTTTTATACGATCTTTTATTGATTCAGTTTTACAAAACATTGTATCTGGATCAATCATTTTAAAATAAGTTAACTTAATTTTTTTTTTGAGAAAATTTTTTAAAAATTTAAAAAAGAAACTTTATAGACTATTTGATTGAATCAAAAAAAAATTAAAAAATTAAAATCCCTTAAAAAAATTTAAACAAACTTATAAAAAATCAAAACAAAAAACAATAAAAAAATCAAATAAAACTATTAAGCTCTGATAATCTTAAAAAATTAAACTAAAATAAAAGTAAACAAAAATATTAAAAATTGATACACTAAAATTAAGAAAAAGTTTCAAAATAAATTGAAATTAAAAGTAAAATAACTTGAAATTTTTTTAACATTCAAATATAAAGATTAGTCAAATTATAAAAACAAATAAACTTCTTAAAAATATTTTTAAAAAAAAAGTTTCAATGATATTCGAATTTTCGAGAATATATTCTCATTTTAACTTAAATATATAATTAAGAAGCTTAAAAATAAAATTTTTTGTTTATGTAAAAAGGTGGTTATATAAGCTTCTTGTTATTAAATTATTTAGAATCAAATAAAACTATTTTAGAAAATTTTTTTTTGAATAAAAGTTTCAATGATCTCAATGAGAAATTTTTATGATAACTTTTTTCTTTTAAAAAAAAATGATTAATCAGTTTGATAAACATTCAATGAGTAAAAGTTTGTTTCTTCAAAAAAATATTTTAAAGTAAATTTTTATTTTGAGATTAAAATTTGGCAAAGTCATTCAGAATTGAGTAAAAATAAAAATATATAAATTATATTTTCGAATTAACTCAGTTTTCTAAACAAAACAAAAATCTTTTATATTTTATTTACAATTTCTTAGTGAATTCCTTTATTTATTATCAATTTTATTTCTCTAACTCACTAGTTTCTGATTCTATTTTTTTCTAAATTTTTTTCTAAATTTTTTTCTAAATTTTTTTTTTCTAAAATATTATTATTCAATAATTTGTCAAAATTTAATAAGAAGTTCTGATGGAAGTTTTTTTGAAATAAAATAACAAAATAATTAAACTCTATTATGATTGTTACAAAATAATCTGAAAAAAAAGAGGGAACTTATTAATAACAATAAATATTTAACAAACAATTAAAGGATTAATTGTAATCCATTCGACCTGTGTTTTTTAAGTTTCACCAAATTATTAATAAATATTCATAATGAGACTATAAAAAAAAAGAACTTTTATGCAACAATAAAAGGATGCATTTAGCAAAATCACATCTTGAATAATCCAAAAAAAAAAGTGAAAATTTTTTTCTTTCTAAAAAAGAATACATGAACGCGTGCATACACGTGCTTAAAATTTTCTTGATACGCTTTTAGCTTTGTCAACTGATAATCACTAAACTCACGTGGCCTATAAAAAGCACCCAACTGTTTTTGAAATTTTTTTCAATTATAATTTTTTATAAAAATATTAAAAAAAAATAATTAGTTGAACAGTGATCTAAATTAATCAATTTTCCATCTAATATATTTCTTTATTTAATGATCAGAAAATTTTTTAACTTGATTGTAAAAATGACAAATTTTGTTCTGATTTTATTTAAGACTAATTTTAAAATGGTGAGAGTTTTTTTTTATATAATATTCACTATAGAGAATGACAAGCAAAAAATTTTGACCACACGATTCAATAAACAATTGACTGTAACAAATTGGCAACATGGGAAAAGAAGTTTGATAAACGTGTTGACTAGTAAGTACTTGTAACTTGCTTTTTTAAATTGTACAATAAAATCTTTCAAATTATTCACATATACGAACTAAAAAAAAAAAAAAAGTTCTCTTAAATGCCCCTCAAGCTAAAAAACTGTAAACAATACATGAAACCAAAATAATCACTAATAAGTGACTGGAAGCGATTAAAATATGTAATTTTTCGTTTTAACGTTATATAATAGCTTTATTATAATTTGATGGGATAAAGTTATTTGGCCACTTCTCTGCTTTCAAATCATTTAATCCAACTATTTATATACTGTTATTATCAACTTTAAATTTTTAAACCTTTAAACAGAAAATTCTTTTTTTATGTGAAAATTGAAGAGAAAACTTAATTAAAAAAGTTAAATATAATTGAAAAATTTTATTTTGAAAACTTTTACATAAAATTGCAAAGAATAATTCTTAGATAATTAAATTCTTTTAAAAAACATTGCTTCAGTTAAAGAAAAAATAAATTATATTTAAAAATAAGTTTTCTTTAGTAAAAGTTTTGTTGATTGCATTTCTATTTAAAAATTTATGATTAAAAAAAAACTTTTACTCATTTCAAACTTTTTTTAAATAATAAATCAAGACTAGCTCTTACAAAAAATAAATTGAAATTAAGTTTTTTTAAAAAAAAAAAACTAAGTTAATTAACTTCACTATACTCTAAATAATATTGATTTTGATTAATTGGACTAAGTGTAATCAATTGTGGTTCTAGATGATTTACTGTTGGAGGTGGTGCTAAATTAATAAAATTATTTTGACTAGCATGTAAATGTGCTTGTTGATGTTGTTGAACATATGCTGCACAGTTTCCACTTAGCTGAGGATTTACAGGTCTCAATTGAATTAAGTTTGGACTATTTGCCCTAGCAGTTAAATTATTATTTAAGTTTATATTTGAAACATTATTTGGTATATTAGTTATATTATTGATAGTGTTGCAACCTGATGTTGACACAGGTATATTTTGAAGTAACCCATTTGTAAAATGAGGTAATAAATGGGAAGGTGTAGTATTAGGTGGTGAAGTTTGTTGTACATGTGTTAAATTATTCAAATGAGAAGAATGGTTAGAAAAGGTTGAATTAAGGTTAATTGAAGATTGAGTTGTTGACATTGATTTAGTCATTGTCATAGCTTGATTTTGATGAGCTAAAGAAATTAATTCTGATGGTTGTGTACAATTAATAGAAATTTGAGAATTAGTGTGATGATTCATGTGATTAATTTGATCTAAAGTTGGACTGTTTATTTTTGAATGATTACTATCATGATTTAATTGAGCTAAACTATTTACTTGAATAAAGTTATTTGTATGTTGAGCTGAAGTAGTAATTGGGTTATTATTTATCTGGTAATTTGAATTTGTTGTTGTTATTTGTTGTGTTGGAGATTGAGACAAGTTTTGTTGTGAATTTGGTAAACCTGACAAATGAGCTGAATTCAATTGATGATTGTTTTGAGGCATGATTATTTGGTGTTGATTAGAAACTTTTAACTTTTTGTTTGATGAAGTTTGTACATTTTGAACTGAGTTGAAATGATTTGGGTAAGGTATCATACTTTGATGATTTAAAGTGCTTTGGATATTTTGTATTTGAATTATAGGTGTTTGAATTACTAGTTGTTGATGAATTAAATGGTTTTGTATATTTTGTTGATTTTGGGGATTTTGCAAATTAAGATGGTTTTGTTGATTCTGTTGAGTATGTTGATTAGATTGATTTTGTTGGTTTTGTTGACTTTGTGTATTTTGTTGATTCTGTTGGTTTTGTTGATTTTGTGGATTTTGTTGATTCTGTTGGTTTTGTTGGTTAAGTTCATGCCCATGTAAATGTTGTGAATGATGTTGACTTTGTAATTGTTGTTGATGTTCAATTTGCTGTTGTAAATTTAATGAATTGCCGGAAAAAGGAGCTAAAACACCAATTTTTTTTTGGTCTGGATTAACACCTAATTTTTCCCATTTAATCCAAGTTAATCTTGCAGTTAAATCTAATTAAAAATTTGTTGAAAAAAATTAATTTTAATTTTTGTAAGTTTAAAAAAAAAAATTTAGTTACCACTTGTATTCCATTGACTTGAACCTTGGTCTTTGATTTCTCCTCTTAGACATTTTTCAATATAAGTGAATGGATCATGATCACAAGCTAATAACTCTTTCAATAATGCAATATAAGCAATAGCTAAACGTAATGTATCAATTTTAGAAAGACTATTAAAAAAAAATTACGTTTAGTACAAAAAAATGAAGTACGAAAAAAATAAGCCTATAAGCTGAAAAAATTTTTTCCAGCATTATAGGTTTAGAAATAGGTTCAAAAAAACATACCGTTTTTCAAATGGAAATAAAGGAACACGATCCTTAAGCTCATCAAAAGCTGAATTTAAAGACAACATTCTTTTTCTTTCTCTAACGTTTGCTGCAGCTCTAGGTATTTTATCACCTTTTGAGTTTACTTGATAAAAAAATTGATTATGATTTATAAAACTTGAATTTGATTTTGAATCAAAGTTATTTTGATTAAAATAATTTGTACTAATAATGTTTTTATTGCACAGATTTGGGTTTACTGATTCAATATTTTTGAAATCTACATTAGTTTCTAAACTTAATGAGGAATATGAATTTTTTGACGTATTAGAATTTTCAAGTTCAAAAAAACTTATTTTCTTTTTTTTTGAATTAGTTCGTATTTTATTTCCATTATTCTTCAACTTACGTTTATTGTTTTTAGTGGTTTTTTTATTTCCAGCTTGAGAAATATCTAAATTAATTGAATTATTTAAAGATTCAGGTAATAAATTAAGCTTTTTATCTTCACACAATTTTAATTGTTGAATTTCTCGTTGAACTATAAAAAAACAAAACTTTATATAAAAAATGCTTAAAAAATTAAATTAAATTAAGTTCATGAAAACTGATTATAAACTTTAACAAACAACAAAAACAAAATTTGTCCAAGAAAAAACAAAAAAAAATTTAAGCATCTGTTTCAAAATCTTTCTATTCAGTAACTAAAACTAAAGAGTACCTTATACTTCGAAGATTAAAATATGTTTAGAAATTTTAATTTTTATATAGATTTTTAGCCATTGAAAATTAAGTTTCATAACTATAGAAGTTTAATAAAAAAAATTTCGATATTCTTTGGGCAAACTTTTCAAATAAACTTCGAGGAAATTTTTTTTTCTTTTTATAAAAATCATGCGTAATTTAATGATTACATAAATATTAATTTTTTTATAGGCTTTTTTTTCTTAAAAACTTACCGTCATAAAAATAACTAAATGGTTGAGGTGTTGTAGATCTACAATTTCTTATACCTATTTAATTATTTTTTCTTTTAATAAAAAAATCATTTTTTTTTAAAGAAAACTTACTTTGTTTTTTTGCAAATGGAACTTTCATTAGAAGTAAAGATGATGGAGGAGAGGGTGATGGAGTATTTATAACACTAGATTCTAAATTTAAATAAGTTTTTGAATTGAAAGTTTTTTTTTTATCAATTTTTGAATCAATTAATTGGGTTTGATTAAAATTAATTTCACAAAAAGAATTTAAGTTAGTATTAACAACTAAATTTTCTTGAAAATTTTTTCCTTCATTTAGTTTATTATATAAATTGATGTTTTTTAACATTATTCAATTCATAAACCTAAAATCTATAAAACGCTTAATTAAACCTTTATAATCTAATTTCAATTGAAAATTAATTAATTTTTTTAAGTAATTATATTCTTGATTTCACTAGTTAAAATAAGTAATTTAAATTTTAAAAATATTTCAAAGTTATTAAGTTTAAAATTTGAACTTATTTTATGAATAAAAAAGTTTTGAGCATTTTTACTTTTTGATTTAAAAAGTTTTCATTTTTACAATTCTCGTCATAATACTCTAAATGGTTTTTAAATTTAAAGTCTATATTTTTTTAATTTAATTTTTGAGCTCTATATTTTCAACTATGATAATTTTAAAACTCTTCAATTAACAAAGTTCTCTAAGTTTTATATTTAATTAAAATAAATGTTTGACTTAAAATAATTTGAACAATAAATTAAACTTTCAATTAAATTTTAATAGATTTTCAAATTATCCGTAGATACAATATAGATCTTAAAGTTGAAAAAAATTTTAAAAAAATAGGCTGATACAAGGATTTAGTTGAAATAAATTTAATTAATTAATATGTAATAAAAAAAAATTTCACAATTCACAAGAAATAATTTTGCAAATAAAAAACAACAATAAAATTTTGAAATTTTGAGTGACTGTCGAATGCAAAATGTGACTTGGTTGGCTGTTGTTGACAGGTTTTATTTCCGCCTCGGTTTTTTAAAAAAAAAAAAAATTTGTGTTATCTAAATTTTTGAGCTTTATGTATTTCAACTGTGTTCACCATTTTAAAATAAGAATCAATGTAAAAAATTTTAGAGACTACCTTTTACAAATTTTATAAAAATATAGAAAAATTTCCAAAAATTCAGTGTTCTTTTTTTTCGAAACTAATGAATCTTTTTTTTTTATAAAATATATAAGTTCAATATATATAAATGTCGAAAACAGGGATTTTCATCAAAAATTGAACACGCCTTTTTTTTAATAAAAAAATTTAATCGATCGTTTTGTATCAATTTTGGTAATGAAAAAATTTTAATAAAATCGAAAAACTTTTATATATAAATTAAAATTTGAATAACGTTTCAAATAACGCCTACTTTTTAATTTGATTGACCAATTGAATTTAAAGAAAGTAACTTTATTTTATCAATACGCCTTTTTTTGAAAATACATCTTTGTAAAAATTATTGAATAATTTTCATTGGAATAATTAATTTAAAAATTGATTATCAATTTTAAAAGTAAAAAATTTAAAAAATGAAAAAAGAATTTAAAGATGAAAATTTTTAAAATTTAAAAAGTTTCATTAAACACCAATATATTCTCTTCTTTTTTTATATCTTTTACCAAAATTTATTAAGAAATAAGCAATAACAGCTAAAGATGTACTTATTGAAATTATGATCCAGAAAACTAAAAAAAAAAATTAAAGTTTAATAGAAAATTTTGTCAAATTCACTTACTTCTACTACTCGAAGATTCTTCGTAAGGATTATTTAATTTTAGTAAATTAGGTTTAAAAGTTATATTTAAAGCTTGCTCTAAATACTTTAAATCTAAATTAGATGAACTAACATTTCTATTTACTTCTTCAATTTCATCTACTAATGTATTTAAATCTGTTTCAACAATAAACTGTTCTAAATTTTTATTTGTTTTTATGAAATCTATAATCATCCTAATAGTATTTTTTATATTTGCTTTTAAACGTTCATCTTTGACTGTTTTCATTACTCTGGTTAATAAACCAATAGATATTTTACTATGATGTCTTGAAAAGTTTTTTAAACTTTTCAAATCTTCATCTAACTTTTGTTTGTCAACTTTGTTTTTATTCAAATAAACAGCTAAATTATTTTCAATTTTTTTAATATTATCTTTCATTTGTTTCAAATCTTTATTTTGTGAAGTATTGTTTTTTTCAATCAAATAATCAGACTTAAAAGTCTTAATGATACTATTGAAATCATTATTTGAATTTTCGAAAAAAGTCTTATTTGTTTTTTCAAAATTTAAAAAATGATTTTTAATTTGATCTTGTATTAACTTTAAATTTTCAGTTTTTTTGTTCAAATTCTCAGTATTTGAACTGATATGTTCAATCATCTTTTTTTTTAAATCATCTAATTTTTTTCTATTTTGCATTTTAAGATTTTCTAAGAAATCACTACTTTCTGTATTCAAATAATTCGAAACATCTCTTATACGTTTTTCATCCCAATTATCTTTAATTTCTTCTAGTTTTTCATTAACTAATCTTTGAATATTTATCGATAGTCTGTCAATTAAATAATTATAATCTTCTAAACCTTGATCAATTGTTGTTTTAATTTTTTCATTTAAAAAATTTTTTTCTTCCTCTTCGATTAAATTTGATCTTTTAAACATTTTTATATCAGATGTTAAATTATATAAAGCTTGTTCAAATTTCATATTTTCTTCATATTTTTCAATTAAAATATTTCTAATCTCTTTTTCAAAAACTTGTTTCAATTTTTGTTTAAATTCAAAATTTTTTGTATCTTGGTTATCTAAATCAAAAATAAACTCTTCATTTTTATTTTCGTTTGTCCAACTTTTCAATAAACTTTCTAATTTAATACGTTCTTCAATATTATCAATTTGGCTAATTCTCTGTCTTAAAATTTGTTTTAATTTTAATTTTAAATCATCTTCACCATCAAAGTTTTGTTTTTTCAAATTATTATCACGAGAAAATAAATCACTTAACCAGACGAAAAGTTCTTTATTATTTTTAATCATTTCTTCAAAGTTTGTTTTTAAAAAATCATCAATTTTAATTTTGTTTCTCAAGCTTTTTTGTTCTTTTTGTAAATCAAGATCATCTTTATCAACTGAAGTATTATTTTTGTCATCTTCATAAAAATCAGCTAATTTTGATGCACAGAGATTTTTATCACTTAAAAATTTATCCAAGTATTTCAAAAAAATGACTAGCTTACAACCAACAGTTTGATTACAAATTCTTAATTCTTTTTCAATTAATTTATTTTCTTTTGCATCATAAACAAAAACTTTAATATAAGAATCAGAATAAAGCTCTAAAACAATACTTGTTGTAAAATAAGGTCTTTCTTCATAAATTTTTAACACATTTAATAAGGCACTAAACTGTTCTGAACCAATTATGTACAAATAACCTTTTTTAACATCATCATTTGGTAAGTTCAAACTATTTTTAATTAGTTTCAATCTGATTTCTCTTAATAAACTTTGTAATTGAAGTTGTACAATTTTAACATCTGAATAATATAGTTTATCTAAGAATGTAGTTATATTCTTTAAAGAACTTATTTTTTCCTCATCTAACCAACCAGGCTGTCTTAAATAGTTGTTTAACTCTACTAAAATAGATTCATAGACAACTGGTATATTTTTTATTAACTTTTGATTACTTTTAGAGCTTCCAGTTATGTTTAGTATTAAACCTTTATTTTGTTCATACAAACTTTTAACAGAACTTGAATCAAGTTTTTCATTTTTTTTCTTTGAAAGACGTTGACATTTTTGTGGACCAAAAAGCTTTTTATAAAAAATAGTTTTTTAGACTGAACTTTAATTAAAAGAAAAATCTTACCATATTTTGATACTCATTCGATGAAAAAAAATTAGAGGGACCTTCAAATAAAGATGATAAAATATAATGAACAGATTCAATAGAAAAATAACTTTTATCTGTTAAACCCACAATATTTTGAGATAGGTTTAAAGAAAAATTTGAATATTTTTCAGACAAAACTTTACCAAATTTTTTACTATCTTCTTTACCATGCTAAAATTAATTTTTGAATTTAAACTCAAGATTTTATAAAACTAAAATGAGCTTACATTTGTTAATTGATTTAAACCATTTGGCCAATATTTTTCATTTAGATAAGGATCTGTTGAATAAGATACCTCAACACCTTTTTCTCCATGCTTACTTAACTAAATATTAACTTATTTTTAATAAAAATGAAAAATTTAGTTTTTTGAACTTACAATAATAATTCCTTTTAAATTATCATAAGTTTGACCATAAACAGCTAAAAAAAATAAAATTTGAATAAAACAAAAAAAATTATGCATGTAATAAGACATTTTTAATAAAACTAATTTAAAAACATATTTGCAAGTAAATAAATTTAAATACTTATGTGCTCAGCTATTTTATGTTATTGATTAAACAAAAAATAAAAACAATTGGTTTGAAAGACAATTGAAACTAACTTTATTTGAAATCATTTTTTAAAAATGATAAATTAAAGTAATATATAAAAAAAAATAAAGATCAGCTGCACTTTAATACATAACTTGATATTATGTTTATTTGCACTCTAATGGAAGTCCTGTAAACGGCTTTGATTAAATTATATTTAAATGCTTTAAAATAAGAGTTGTAAAAATATTTTATATTGCGAATTCATGAATAAAATTATCATAGGCCAGTTGAGCTTTAAAATTTTTATCAAAATTCATAATAAAATAGTGATAAAATAATCTAAAAAAATGTTTACAACTTTTTTTTTTTAAAAATTTTGAAATAGAAACTCCTGAAAATACAAAAAGTTGAATAAACTTAAAATAAAACCCAAATTAATCAAACAAATTAAAACTAGATACTCGCAAATAAAGAATTGATTAAAAAAAATTGGAGTTTACCTGAAATTTTCTTTAAATTAATTAAATAACAAAGTTGTATAAACAAAATTAGGAATCTTAAAATAGATTAGAATAACCATGAAAATATAAATCTGAATAATCTTAAATCTAATTTCAAAAAAAATTAATCCGATTTGAATAATTTAAAAAAATGTGAGAAAAAGTTTTAACCTACAAAAAGCATGCATAAAAAAGGTATTAAAAAAAAGAATATAAAGCATTGAAAAAAAATAAGTTTAGATTATTTTCAAAATAATAATCATATTTATATATAAATAATTATTTATAAAAAAAATGTTAAGTGTCACATCTTGTTATCATTAGATATCAAAAATATTTATGTTTAGTAAAAATTTTATACGAAAATACTTTTAAGATTTTAGAATGTTATAAAAATGAATTCAAGTAGCACATTTCATCAAGATAAATCACTATTCATTTAAAAAATTGCTCATTTTGTGAATGCATCTTTGATTGCGGATAAACTTGCTTCTTCAAATTCACATGCTTGAACATATTTGTATATTCCTACTAGAGCTCTTTTTAAAGCTTCGTAACTACTTGAATACAACATCTTTTGTTTGACTTTGGCAGATTCAGGACACCTGTTAAAAAAATAAAAATTTAGTTTTTGATAAAACTTTAAAAAACATAGATATGTTTATAAAATAAATTTTCTTATCAATTTGCAAAGATGACTAATTCAATTAAAATTACAGGAAACTGTATTTCCTTTTATAGTAGAAAAAAAGTAAATTAAAAAAAAAAAAAACTACCATCTCATCAAAACCAATCGATTAACACTCATGCTAGAAGTTTCTTGAGATCCTTCAACTGGAATGTCTACTGGAAAATCAAATACACAATATCTGCATTCAGATTTATATTTATTTAATTCTTCAAGAAAATCTTCATAAGTACCATCTCTAGGCCCAGTAGATTCTACTTCAATAACTCTTTCATCTTTGATATAATAAATAATGTATCTATAACGTCTGTCTTTTTTTACTTCTTCATATGTAGTTTTAGCATTTGAAGATACTGTTACACCAGATGCCTGTAAAAAAAAGCAAAAAATTATTTTCAAAAAAACATTTTTTCATAAAAATTTAAAAAATAATTAACGGAAGTTTATTTTGAAATGAAAATAATTTGAATTTATTAACTCAAAATTTATAAATTAATAATAAATAATATGACTTGTAAAAAAGTATTTTAATTAGCATTAAAAACTCAAAATATGCTAATAAATTTATCATAACGTCAATCATTTATTATGAGTTTTCTTAAATTAATTAAAAAAAACGTTAGAGTTTTATTTAAAATAAAGAAAATTGTAATAAAGAGAATTTTTGCAAAAAAAAAAAGAAAACAAAAAGAAATAGTATGCTGAATTTTTTGATAAACAACTCAGTTAATGCTTCAATTAATAATTATTAGATTTCTACACTCAATCTCTAATTAAATGAATTAAAATATTTTTAAATAATAAATTGAAAAAATTTAATTAAAATTATAATTTGAGATGCAATAAAGATAAACTTAAATTTTTAAAATAAAAAAAAAATTTGATTCAAAATTAAAAAAAGAAAGTATTTAAATTTAAGAATATTTAACTCACCATTTTTCCGGTTAAATTTTATTTATTTAGAAATGACAATAAAAAAAATTAAACAATTATCTTGTTGATAATAAATTTTAAAAAAGAGAATTCAGTCCTTTGTTTTGATCGTGATTTTTATTAGTTTATTGAAACTACTGTTTAAAGCTACTATTCACTCAGGTAAAGTATATAAAAGGTCCTGGTAGCGGTGGTTTCTTTCTTCTTTTTAAAGTTGTTTCTGGTTTTCAGGAATGTGAATAATTAAATGTTTAATTTTCAGTGAATTTTTTTTTTTTTTTTTTTTTCAACTTATAGAGAATTTCTTTTTATTTTTGAAACGTGAAGACACTAAGAGAAAAAAAAAATTTGAAGATCACTATTTTAAAAGATCAGCCTTATGTAAGTTATTACTTTAATAAGTGGCGGTGTTTATAAAAACATTGTCTAAAAGAAAAAGAGATTTGTCTAAAAAGTGTGGTTCACTCTATTCTTTTTTTTTTATTTAAAACCACTTTAAAATAAATCTGATGAAGTTGGGTGGTAGCACTAATACACAATCACATAGAATCACTAGTTAAAAGGAAAGGTTCCTTTGCGCAAATTCATTTGTGTAAAAAAATTTCTTTGTTAAATTGTATAACTCACATTTGAAATGTTAAAAAAAGAAAAACTCCACTAATTTAAATCTCTTATTTTAAATTAGCCATCTAGTGTATTAAAATGAGTTTAAATTTAAAAAAACTTAAGCGCGTTTTTTAAATGTTAATTCAAATTAATTTAAATTTATTTAAAATTAAGAAAAAAAATTTAAATGAAAAATATTTTAAAGTTTAAAACACAAAAAACTTAATTTTAATTTCTAAATCATTTAAACTTCAAAAGTTAATTTTAAAAAAAATAAATTGAAATTTAAGCTAATTGGAAGAAAAATTGAGCTCAAAATAATCAAAAACAAATGAGTTGCAATTAGAAAAATATTAATTAACAGCGCTAAATTCAAAAAATTTTAAGATAAATTTTTCAGGTTATTTTTCAATTGATTAAGATAAAAATTATGATTTAAAGTTTTTTATGAAACTTTTAAAAAATTTCTATTGAATTTGGCAATATGAAGATACCTAGAGTATTACAAAAGTCAAAAATTAAATTGAATGCTATCTGAAAATTTTCTTTCATTTTTATTTGAAATAAATTTAATTTAGATTAATTTATGAATAAATTTTAATCTCAAAAAAATAATTAATTTCATTTTTATTTAAAATTAAAACTAACTCAATTTTTATAAATCCAAAAAAAAAATTTCACATTTAAAAATAAATTAAGTTTATTGGAATTTAGTGAAATTAAGTTGATCTACAAACTTTATTGTTTAATTTCTAATAAATTCAAATAACCAAGGTTTTAAATATTTTTGAACTGCATTAAAATTTGGTTTTGAAAAACGAATAAATTAGGAAATATATATTTAATCTTAAACATTTTTCAATTGTTAAAAAAACTTGATAAACAATATTATTGAAGTAAGTTGTAAAATTGAATTAAAACAAATTTTTTCCAAAATATTTGATGATGAAGCATTGATACAATGATTTCTATCAATGAAAAATTTTTTATTTTGTCAAAATAAACTTTAAAGTTTTATTTAAATAAATTTTAATATGAGTATTCTAAAAGACTTATTTTTATTTATTTTCCACCACTTTTTTTAAATGCATCTTCTACAGCTGCTTGACTAGCTTCTTCAAATTCACAAGCTTGTATATATTTATATATACCAACAAGAGATCTTTTAAAGCTTCATAACTACTTGAATATAACATTTTTTGTTTAACCTTTGCTGTTTCTGGACACCTTAAATAAAAAAATATTTAGTTTTATAAAATGATGTTTTTATAGAAATAAGAAATTTAAAACCTATATTAGTTATAAATATTTGAATGATAGATTATTACCATATAATTAAATTATTGAAAAATATTTAATTCTTAATTATTTGACCTATATTCATATTTAAAATTATTTGTAATCTTATAATAGATTCTAAGTGTTTATTTATTTAAAAGAAAAATTTCAAATATTTTTAAACTTACCATCTCATTAATATAAGACGATCAACGCTCATACTTGTTGTATCTGGTGAACCTTGAACATCAACATGGACTGGGAAATCAAATACACAGTATCTACATTCAGATTTATACTTATTCAATTCTTCTAAAAAGTCTTGATAAGTTGAATCTCGTTTACCCGTTAATTCAACTTCAATTATTTTTTCATCTTTAATATGATAAATAATATATCTATACTTTTTTTCTTTTTTTACTTCTTCATATTTTGTTTTAGCATCACCACTGACAGCTACTCCAGATGCCTTTAAAAATATTTGAATGAAATTTAAAAAGATTTTTTAAAGTATTCAACTTACAGGTCCTGGCATTTTTGAATATTTTAATAAACAAATTTAATTTAAATAAAAAATTGATTTTTTGAATTTAAATCTTTAGTTTTAAAAAAAATGTTTTAACTTAACAAGTTCGACTAGAAATGAAAATAAAGTTCTAAAGCATTGTCTTTATTTTTCAACTAATTAAAAAATTGCATACTCCTATGTAATAAAACTTAAAATGGTTTTTGATGTTAAAATTAGCTTTAAATTTAGCATCTAAATGAAATTGACTCATTAAATTTTAAAGAAAAAAAAGTTTATTTTAAAATTACATCTTTTTTGTAAAACTAATTTAGGAGGATCGTTTTTTATATTCATTTGTTAAATTCTTGAGTTCTATCTATAGCTTTAAAGTTGAATAGATTAAAAATATATTTTAAAATAGTTTATTACATAAAGAAATCAATTTTTAAAATAAAAGCTTCGATTTAACTTTCATAAGTTTTAGTTTAACTTTTGAATAAAGAAAATTTTAAATAATTAATAAAAACTAATCAGCTTTATTTATAATTAACCTTCGAATAATTTAAAATCTTTATGTTCTCAAAAATATAATTTTTAAAAATAAGAAACAAATTTTTTGACAAACCCATCCTTAATATTTTTTTAAAACTTATTTGCAACTCAACTTTAAAAATAAAATTTTAAAATAAACAGTTTTTTTAAACTTTTCAAATTTTTTTCTTCATAAGTCTATTTCTTAATGAATTTTTGATTTTATTCAAACTTTAATAGTTTATAAAGGTATAAACTTTTCTATAAAATTCTTAACTTTTCCATTTTTAAATTTTTCTTTTAAAATAAATTATCTAAATTTTGTTGTTAACAATAATCAAGAACTAAAAAAAATTCTTTTTCTGATTCTACTTATAGATATTTCTAAATTTCTATTTTATTAATTTTCTATTTATTTTCTATTCAATTCAAATTCTAAAATCTTTTTTCAAATTTATTAATTTTCTGAATTTTGAATTCTAATTTACTAAATCCTTATTTTCTAAATTCTTATTTTCTAAATTCTTATTTTCTAAATTCTTATTTTCTAAATTCTTATTTTCTAAATTCTTATTTTCTAAATTCTTGTTTAATAATTTCTTGTTTACTAATTTTTTTATTTTCTATTTAAATTATTTTCTAATTTCATATTTTCTATTTAAATTATTTGTTTCTAAAACTGTTATTCTCTTTTTCTATTGTTTTCTAATTAATATTTTTTTTCTTTTATTTTTTCTTTTTAAAAATTTTTATTTTTTAAAAGCATTTAAGCTTGTTTTTGTTTAATTTTTTTAACTCTTTGTTTATTAAATTTTCACTTTGTTTTTTATTGAATTAAATTTTTTTAGTCTTTGAGATATTCAAAGGACTAATAAATTCTTTTCTTATAAAGAATTTTCAAATCATTTTTTTATCTTCTTTTTTTTGTTTCATTAAGATTTGTTTTTCTATTATTTTGAATATCTAATTTTGTTTTAATATTTGCTAAAACATTAAATTTCTAAAAAATTTATTATTTTGATAATTTATTTCTTAAAATTTCTTAATATCAAATGTTACTTTGAATACTAAGTTAAACTATTAATTTCAATCAATAAAATTACTTTCTCCAAAAACTAATTCAAATTAAATTTTTGATAAAAGTAAATTTTTTTTTCTTTATAATCAAATTTTAGTTTTTAAATATTGATTGACATTATTAAAACACTTAAAAATTTAGTGATTAAATAGTACTTAAACGTACTTTTTTAGGTACAAGTACTTAAGTAATTCAAAAATTTACTATTAATTTTTACTAAAATTGAATATAGTACATAGATGATGAGTTCTTAAATTACTTTGATATTTTCATAAATAAGTTTTCATAACATATTGTTTCTTAAAAATTTTGAGATTTTTCTATAATATAAATTAAAGCAAAGAAAACTTTAAACAAAAAAAAAATGATTGATAAAAACTATGTTTAAAAAAGAAAAGTTTTCTGAGTAAAATTTCCAAATAAATTAAAAGTTGAGAATAATTTTTAAAATTAAACTGAAAGTTATTTTTTTAAGTAAATTCAAGTTGAGTATGTTTGAGTAGAATAAAATTGAAAATAAATTTTGATTAAAAATATAATCAAGAAAAAATTTGTTTTAAACACAATTTATTTAAATAAAATTATTCTTTTTTAGGTTTATAGATAATTTTATTAAAAGTATCTATCCAAATATTTAAAAAAACACAAAAACCAAAAAATTTACTTATTTGGTGTTAAAAATATGTTTAACCTCAATTTTAACAATTTGAACTTTTTATTTAATTAACAATAAGATTTATATGATTAGAACATTTAACAGTTTTCTAGATTTTTCAGAACTTTTGAAAATAGAATTCTGAAATAATTGTTTTAATTAAATTGTTTTGATGAAAATTTTATAAATGAACTCTTCTGTTTATTTATAAATTTCTTAAATTTACAAATTGTTGATAATTGTCATCTGATCATAATGCGTACTTAAGTAAATAAAACTTTTTGAATGAAATTAAGAATTAAACTTGTTTTTTCACCTTAATCTTTTATAAAAGAATATTTTTGTGTCGTCAAATTTATCTAAGCATTCATTGATTTAATTACTACATACCATTTTTATCATTTTTTATTAATAAATTTCATTATAATTAAATCAGCTTATATCCTTTTTTTAAAGGTTTAAGCTTTCATCTTTCTAAAAAAGCTTTTTCACTTAAAAAAAGATTCTATGATGTGTCGAAAGATTTATTAAAATAGTTTATTATCAAATTTATATTTATGTTTACATTGTTAGTTATTTTTTGTAATGATCCTTATAACTTTAATTGTATATTGATGCACTTAAATCTAAAGTATAAATTTGAAAATAAAACCATTAAGCACTAGCATTTATTTTTTAATTAGTGTATTGCATCGTATTGCGTGATACGAAGTAATTTAAAAAGAAGAAAAAAAAATTATTCTTTTATAAGTTTGAAAAACCCTTAAGAAATTTTTTAACAAATAGAAAAATAAATTTGATTAATTAGATTTAATTTAATTCATAATTTTGTTTACAAAAAACTTGAAATGTTTTTAATATAACTTGTCAAATCATTGTCATTGTAAAATAAAAACAAACTAACTTAGTGTAAATTTAAAGTTTGATGATTGTTATAAGTTTCAATCTTAAGATTCAACAAGTATTTTTAATTCATTTTAAAAAATTGTCTCAAATTGACTCTTTCTTTTGAAAAAAAATTTTTTTTTTTTTAGTTTTAAGTTCTTTTTTTTTTTATGAAAAACTTTTTAAATTTGTGATTTATTTTAAGACAATTCAATTTTATTTTCTTATTCATAAATTTGATAATTTAGAAAAACAAAATTTGTGATAAGAAATCATTCTTAAAAATCAGATTAATTGAGATAATTTGTATTTAAAGTTTTTTTAGACAAACAAGATTTATTTTCTCATAAAATAGAATTCATTTTCAAAATTTTCTTTTTAAAGTTAAGTTTATTAATCAAAAAATAATCAAACCGAAATGAAATTTCAAAAAATAAATTTCATTTTATTAACTTTGGTTGCTTTTGGTATTTTATCTAATTCTTTTATAATTAAGGTAAGTTTTGAAAAGTTTTACAAAGTTTTCAAATTATTCAAAATTTTTTTAAATCCAAAACTTATAAATAGCTTGTTAAAAGTTGAAAACTTTTTTAAAGTTAAAAACTGATATAAAATTAAAAACTGATATAAAGTTTTGTTAAACTAGAAACTAATTTAAAGTTTTATAAAAAAAGTCCTATTAAAAAGAAAAGTAATTTAAAACAAAATTGATAAAAAAACTCTTCATAGTTTTGATAAACAAAAGAAAAAAATGTTGAAAATAAATTCAATAAAAATGGATGATTTATGAAAACAAAATTTTATGAAATTTACTTTTTAAAAGATGTAGTCAAGTATATTAAAATTTGAATTAGTTTTGAAAATAATTTTACTTAACTAGCTCATCTAAAAATAAATTTAGTTAAAGTTTTCATAAACTTTTTGGTTATTAAAAAGTTGTAATTTAAAGTTTATTTAGTTAAAGTTTGAGACTTTTGTTCAAATTATTTGAGGATTCGTAGCCAAATGAGCATTAAGAAAAGAAATAGTTTAAAAATTTTTTCATAAATTAGCTTTATCTAACTTTATTAAAAAAACATTGTCAAAAAAAAACTTTTTAAAAATAACAAATAAAGATAAAAAACTGATTAAAACTTCTTAGTTGCTTGAATAAAGTCAGGTGTTTCACTTAAGATACTTTGAACTAACTTCTTATTTAATAATATCTAATCAATTTTTTAATGAACCGTTTAGGTGACAAATTGTTTAAACATAAATAAGTCTATCTATAATTTAGAGATATTTTTCTATAAAAATAATCAGTTGGTACTATAACTTATTTTATTAAGAATAAAATTAGATTAAATACACTCATGAATAAAGAAATTAATTAAGATAAACTATTAAGATAACTTGTTTTAAAAAATTTCTACTTATAAATTGATAATAACCTAGATCTTATGAAACATAATAAAACGTTTTAAACTTTTGAAAAGATATTTTAATTAGAAATACTTAAAAAACTATTAAAATTTGAAATAAAATATTTAAATAGAATTAACTGATTAATTAAAAAATTTGAATACTATTTAATAAATCATTAATAAATGGCGCCAATTTTTTCTGGTTTTTTAAATTTTTAGATCAAAATTAAAAGATAAATTAATCTAACTCAATTAAAAATAATAATCTGTGCTTAAAGGGTAAAATCCAAACTAAATAAAAATACTTAAATATAAAGCTTTACCTTTTCAATTGAATTCAAAAAGTTTAAAAATAAAATTTTTTTTTTCAGAGAAATACTGAGAAAAGCATTTGTTTCAATTCAGCTTGTGGTTGGGAAATTCATAAAAATAATGATATTATTGAGTATGTTGAAAATAAGTAAGTAAAGAAATTAACTTAATTTAAATCATGTTATTGAGTTAAATTTAAAAACATAATAATTAATCTTAAATTGATTCAATTACTTTTTATTTAAGCTGTAAATGTAATTTAGATGAACTTTGTATAAGAACTGGTAACGAATATAGACTTCCAGGATTTAAATATCATTGCAAAAAATCAGAAAATCTTAATCAAAATGAGCTAGTAACTTTTCCTTATAATAATAATTCATCTTTACTAACTAGTTCTAATAACTAATTATAATGATTGACAAACTTTCAAACTTTTTTAAATCAAACAAGTTAACAAGATATGCCTAATTAAATATATCTAAACATTTAATTATAACTGTTAATTTGAAATTTCACATTTATTTTCATTTTGTATACAAATTTCAAGTTTGATTGTCATAATCGCTACCATTTTTAAATTATTGAATTGATTCATTTTAAATGTAAATTTTATCTTAATAAAAACAAAAACTTTTATTTATTCTTCAAAATTATAAATTACATAAAAATCTATATTTACTCAAAATTACATAAATGTTTATTTGTTCAAAACTTTTCAAAATTAATGAATTAAATTCAAATTTTAATACTTATTCTAAATTATAAATTAATAAACAATTAATTTTTATTAAAAACTTAATTACCAAAAGTTTTATTAAATTTACTTTTATTAAGAGAAATATAAATTAGTTCACTTATATTTCTCATTCAAAAGTAGAAAATTAATTCACAATCAAGTTATTAAACTTAATTTATTTATCAATCAAATATTTGAATTAATTTACCTTTCATTTTCATTCAAATCTAATTTACTTTTTTTTCATTCAAAATTATCTATGATTTTATTTGAATTTTTAATTTGAAAAATTTACATTTTTAGTAAAAATATTGATTTTGGTTTGAATTAAATGAAAATGTTGCTTATTAAATTACATAAAACGATCTTTATTTGTAAAAATTGAAAAAAATCTAAAAATAATTATCACCTAAAATAACGCCTAATTTTTAACATTGTAATAAATTTTCCTAAGTTCTTGCCAAAAAAACAAGTTTAAAACAGTGTGTGGAACTTGTCGTGCTAAACTAGCAGTATAACCTTTATAAAGACCAAAAAATCCTTCAATTTTAAATGTTTTTAAAGCAGCATTTATTAATCCTTTATATAAAAGACCTTTACCAGTTTTAGGATCTCTAGGTTGATTATAAAGTCTTGTTAAAACTAAATCAAATGGTGTCATAAAAATTGTCAGACATACTCCACTTGCAAATGCAGAAGATAAATTTGATAACCAGTTATTATGTTCAATAAGCTGAAAATAATTAATTTAGTATTTTTTTTATTTTTTTAGTTGTACTAACTTACACCGTAACGTTCAAATAAAAATCTAGTTTGTGAAAAAAATGTTAATTGAGCAGATGAACCAACAGTTGTCCTTGCAATTGCAGATAATGATCCTCGCCAAAGACCAAAAAAACCAAATTTAGAATAAATATTTTTAATTGCAGTTGACATACTATCATGAGAATGTTGATGCCCAACAGCTATTTCTTTAGCTGCTTTAGATTGTAATTGAGTTTTTATCTTATTAATTTAATTCAGATAAAAATATAAGTTTTTTTATTTAAAATAATTTTAATTATATTTACCATATAAAATGGTGAACCGATACCTGATGCTACTGCTCCTGATACAGCTGCAACCATTAATGTTTTCAAAAAACTAACTTTACCATTTTTATCTTTAAGAAAACCAGAATTATCAAAACATTGAAATATACCGAATCTAAAACAAATATAAATTAAAACAAATATTTATCAAAAAATTATTGACAAACCTAAAACCATTCATAACAAATTGATAATAAAGAGCCGGTACTAAACCTTTTTGAAGTGCAAATATCGATTCTGTTTTTGCAATCGTATATGCAGAATGAAATACATTTTTATAATACACATTGTATTTTCCTTTTATTTTTAATTCACCTTGTAATTGAAATCTTGTCTTTATGACATCTAAGGGGTTTGTAAATATTCCAGCTCCAGCAGCAGAGAAACCACCAATAAAAAACTCAGGAGCATAATTTTTATTATTCATTAAAAGAACTTATGGTCAAATATCTAAAAACACAAACTTTAACTCTAAAAATACTTTTTAGTTAATTCACTATTTGAAAACATAATTTTTATCTTATTTGCATTAACTATAATAAAATTAAATAAATTTTATATATTAAGCAACATAAATATTCGTAAAATAATTTTAAAACCTGGAATTTTTTAAAACTTGTTAACAGAAAAAAAATTCAAATTTTTGATAAGATTATTAAATTTAACAAGTTAATACCAATTAGTGTTTGACTAAAAAAGATTTTTTCATTTCAAAACTTCTAAACTATTTACATTTGAGAAAAATGTTAATGAGTTATGAAAACTTTTATGAAAAAAACTTATAATATTTGTTTTTTAACTTTTGATACTTTTATAACTAATAAACTTAATTTTATCTAGGCTTTTATTTTTTTACATGCCTATTATGTTTATCAAGTGTACAACATAATAAATACACATGCCTAATTTATAAATTCTCTGGTAGCGACATCTTAAAATTTACAAAGTTAACTAAAAAACTTTTTTCGAAATACATCATTCAATGAACAGTATTATTTCAGAATTTTTAAATACACTTAAGGTAGGTGGGTTTTTAAACAACGCGCTTTATTTAAACTTTTTTTAAAAATTTTCAGAAAATTTTTATCAAGTTGAGCTGTCTAATTCAATGAATATCTGTATAGTTATAAATTTACTCTTAAATTATGAAAATTCTGTATTTATACTATAAAAGGTTTATGAAATAAAAAAATCATTAAAAAAAAAATTTTTACTTTAAAAATTTTAAAAACAAACTTATGTACATAATGATGTAAAACAGAGCGACACTAAGCGGCTTGTTTTTTTTTATTTGAAAATTGCGCTTTTAATTTTTAAATATTTACAGTATATAAAGCGTGTTTTTTTTAAATTTCTCACGTGGTTTTTAAAGCTTGTTTATGAATGGTAAACTTAAAAAAAATCCAAACAAAAATTAGATTTTTAAAAAATGTTAGATTTAAATTGTTGTTTAATTGATTTAATCAATTCGTTTACAGACACATTTGAAAATGAAGAAGAAGAAAAATTAGTTTTAGAAAATTTTTTAAAAGAATTAGTTGTAAATAAAATTAGTAAACAAGATGTTCTAAATTATTTAGCCAAATTATTTTTAAATGAAAGATTCACTGATTTAGTGGCTTCAAATTGTTCATTTATTCTTACGGATTTGATATCAAGATTAAAAAATCAAAACCAAGTTCAACTTTTTTATATTTTAAGTAAACATATATTTGTTTATCCAGTTATTAGTGAATTTGTTTTTTTAAATTATGACCACAATTTTGATCCATTTAACTTGTTAGAAAATAATTTTTCAAAAATAAAACGTTTAAAAACAGAAAATAATGATGAAAAAATAATAAAAGTTTTAGTTGGTTGTTTAAATTATTTTTATTTTAACTCAGAGTGGTTTATAACATCTTGGAATTGGATTCATTTGTTCAAATTAATCCAGAATGATAATCCAGAAATTTTTTACCTTAGTAATCAATGCCTTAGAATAATTTTTGAAATTCCTGATAAATTGTTTTTTAATGTTTTAGATAAAAAAATAGAAAAAAATATTTTGTTAAGTTTAAGGCTCAAATATTTTTCTATTTTTGAAGAAAAGAAAATAAGTTTTCCAATTAAATTTCCAAAGAATAAAAAAATTAAGCCGTGTATTGTTAATAATGAAGACCTGAACAATAAGATTGTTTCAGTCTCAGGTGTTTTATTAAATAAATTTAAACAAAATGAAGAAGTTAATTTAAAAGAAAATAGCAACAATTATGTTTTATTCAAAAGTTTTAATGAAAATTTAGAAAAGTTAGCTTTAGCTGTTCAATTGGATGAACCTGTTTTAATTGAAGGACCTGTTGGTTGTGGTAAAACATCTTTAATTGAATGCTTAGCTAATTATTTAGGGCGTATCAAAGAACCTGAAATTATAAAATTACAAATGGGGGATCAAATAGATCGTAAAGTTTTAATAGGTTCTTACCATTGTACTGAAATACCTGGTCAATTTATTTGGAAAGCAGGTCCGTTTACTAAAGCATTAATAGACGGAAATTGGATAATATTAGAAGACATTGATTTAGCTCCCAATGATTTAATTACTGATATAATTACTATTTTAAAAACTAAAACTTTAAATTCGATATCTGGTTGTTCCTTTATAAATGGTAAAGTCAATTCCTCATTTAGAATATTTTTTACTAGAAGAATAGTAGAAGGTTATAGTGAAAGTTATCGTTCAGTTGATTTAGAAGTTATTTATAAAATGTGTGAAAAAATTAGTTTCAATTTAACTGAAAGATCAGAAATGATAGATTTAATAAAAAATAAATGGCCAAGCTTAGAAGTTTTTTCAAGTAGATTAATTGATATTTATGATATTGTTCAACAAAATCAACTTGTATCTAAAACAAAAAGAAAAACAACTTTAAGAGATTTAATTAAACTGTGCAATAGAATCTCAAAAACTTTTGATAATAAATCAAAAGAAGCGTTTACTTTGTTATTAGATATCTATGATTGTTTTATTAATTATATAAATGGTAAAGAAGAAAAAGTTAATTTAAGTAAAAGAATAGGCGTTTTGCTTAATTTCACTCCTGAACAAGTATCTGCAGTTTGTGATAAGAGAAAACCTTCAATTCAAATAAATGATAGTCAATTCAAAATTGGTAGATTCAGCTTAAGTATAACAAATAAAGATAATTATCAAGAATGTAAATCAATTTTTGCATTTAATTTACAATCGCTTGTTTTATTAGAGCAGATAGCAGCTGCAGTTTGTAATTCAGAATCAGTTTTATTAGTTGGAGAAACTGGTAATGGTAAAACTTCTACAATACAATATTTAGCTTCTAAATTAAAAAAAAATTTAGTCATTATCAATTTGAATCAACAAACTGATTCAACAGATATAATAGGAGGTTATAAACCAATAGCATTTAACTTTGTTGCTAAAAAACTCAAAAATCAATTTGAAGAATTATTTAACAAAACTTATTCAGTTGATCAAAATATTAGCTTTTTAAATAATTTACTTAGCTTGTATGACAGCAAAAAATGGAAAAGTTTTTTGACTGTTTTAGATCATATCACAACAAAAACTTTATCAAAAAATCAATTAAGTTCTTGTTTTAGTAAAGAATGGAGTAATTTCAAGAAAAAAATTACAAATTTAAAGAACAAAGAATTCGATAAGTTTTTAGCTTTTGAATTTATTGAAGGTAAATTAATACAAGCTATCAAAAATGGAGATTGGGTTCTTTTAGATGAAATTAATTTAGCTGAGGCAGAAACTCTACAATTTTTAACAAATATAATAGACGAAAAAAATGAATCTTTCTCAATTTTAGATAAAAACGATGGAACTCTTGTCAAACGTAATAAAGAATTTCGATTATTCAGTTGTATGAATCCATCTACTGATGTAGGTAAAAAAGAATTACCAATAGGTGTTCGTAATTTATTCACAGAAATTTTTGTGGAAGAACTAGAATCAGAAACGGATTTACAAATTTTGACTCAAGTCTATATTGGAAATCTTGTGAATTCTGACCAAGTTGAAAAAATTGTTAAATTATATTTGCAACTTAAAAAAGAATCTAGACAATCTTTGAATGGTTATAGCACAGGTCCATATTATAGTTTAAGGTTAGTAATAAAAATATTCAAGTAAATTAAATAATTATTTTTTTTAAATTTATTTACAGAACTTTTTGTCGAGCTTTGAAAGTTTCATCTAGTAATTTATGTAAAAATATAAAGAAAACATTATATGAAGCTTTTTGTTTATCATTTTTAACCCAATTAGACCAAAAATCTCATGATTTAGTTGAAAGTTTAATTGTTAAATATTTATTTAACAAGGAAAAAATAAATTTTTCAAAAATTTTGATACCTCAAACAGATGAAAACACTGTTGAAATAGAAAATTTCAAAGGATACTGGTTACCTAAAGGAACTAAAAAACCTTTTTTAGATGAAAATTATATTTTGACAGATTCTGTAAAAAGAAATTTATTCAATTTAATTAGAATTATATCAATTGGAAAAACTTTTCCTATTTTATTACAAGGTGAAACTTCTGTTGGTAAAACTTCTATGATTGAATGGTTAGCTCAAGCTACAGGCAATGTCTGTTATAGAATAAACAATCATGACCATATAGATTTACAAGAATATGTTGGCAATTACACTGTAGATAATTTTGGTAAATTAGTTTTTAAAGAAGGTCTTTTAATTGAAGCAATGCGTAATGGTTATTGGTTAATTCTTGATGAGCTTAATCTTGCTTCAACTGAAGTTTTAGAAGCTTTAAACAGAGTATTAGATGATAACAGAGAAATATTCATTCCAGAAATTCAAGAAACCGTCCAAGCTCATCCTCAGTTTTTATTGTTTGCTACTCAAAATCCTCCTGAAACTTATGGAGGTAGAAAAATACTTTCCAGAGCTTTTAGGAATAGATTTGTTGAATTGAAATTTGATGAAATACCTTGTAAAGAATTAGAAATAATTTTAAGTAAACGATGTTTTTTACCCTCTTCTTATTCAAAAAAAATGGTTGATGTTTTTAGGGATTTACGTTCTAAGCGTAAAGAAAGTTCTGTTTTCGCAGGAAAAGCTGGTTTTGTAACTTTAAGAGATTTGTTTAGATGGGGTGAAAGATATAAAGAATATTCAAAAACTATTGAAGGAAATTTTTTTGATTGGGAAAATTATTTGGCTAATGAAGGTTTTATTTTAATTGGAGGAAGAGTAAGAAAAAATGATGAATTAGCAATAGTAAAAGAAATTTTAGAGATAAAATTTAAGACAAAAATAACTGATCAATTTTTAACTGATAATTTCAAAGATCTCATAAAAAATACTGAACTTAATAATACTTTTAAACATATTGTTTGGACTAAAAACTCGATAAAAACTTGTTCATTGTTGTTTAGAGCTCTAAAATATAAAGAACCTGTGTTATTAGTTGGAGAAACTGGTTGTGGTAAAACAACATTCTGTCAACTTTATGCTAATCAAAATGATAAAGAGTTATATACTGTAAATTGTCACATGAACACCGAAAGTTCTGATTTTATTGGGAGCTTAAGGCCTACTAGAAGTTCGAACGAGCCAGAAAGTGATAAAAAACTTTTTGAATGGGTAGATGGTCCATTAGTAAATGCAATGAAAAGTGGATCTACGTTTTTAGTAGATGAAATATCTCTAGCTGACGATTCAGTTTTAGAACGTTTAAATTCCTTATTAGAGCCTAAAAGAACTTTATTTTTAGCAGAAAAAACTATAAGTGAAGATTATTCAGAAAATTTTATTGCTGGAGAAAGTGATAGTATTAAAATTGTTGCAGAAGAAGATTTTCGTTTTGTAGCAACAATGAATCCTGGAGGAGACTATGCTAAAAAAGAATTATCTCCTGCTTTGAGAAATCGTTTTACTGAGATTTGGTGTAGTTCGGACTTTGATGAAGAAGACATTAAAAAAATTATATCTCACAATATAACGGATAATTTAAATCAATTAAAAAGTACTATTGGGAATTTAATTTGTCAATTCCTTAATTGGTTTCATAAAAAAATTATAACAAAGTCTAGTTTTTCTATTAGGGATATTTTAACTTTAGTAGAATTCGTAAACACAAGAACTAAAGACGAAGTTGATCAATTATTAATAATAACAGCATTATATAATGGTATCGAGTTATTATATATTGATGCCATTGGTTCATCTTCAATTTCATCTTATTTGAAGCCTAAAATTTTAAAACAAGAAACTATAGATTTTTTAAAAAATCTTTTTAATCATTTTTTTCCTAATTTCAATTTAAATGAAACTTCATCTATGAAAATTGACATTTTAGAAAAAAAAAAATTTGGGATTAATAGTTTTTATATACCTTTAGGGTCTAACCCAATACAAAATTCTAATTTTTATGTTATGAACTCTTCGTCAGTAAACAATAATTGCTTGAAAATTTTGAAAGCTATGCAGTTATCAAAATCTATTTTATTAGAAGGAGTTCCAGGTGTAGGCAAAACGAGTTTAGTCGATGCTTTAGCAAAAGCATCTGGTTATAAATTGATAAGAATTAATTTATCAGAACAAACAGATATCAATGATTTGTTTGGTGCAGATTTACCTGTTGAAAATCAAGAAGCTAAATTTGAATGGAGAGACGGGCCTTTACTTCAAGCTTTAAAAACAGAAAGCTGTTGGGTTTTATTAGATGAGTTAAATTTAGCCTCACAATCTGTGTTAGAAGGATTAAATGCATGTCTTGACCATAGAGGTGAAATTTTTATACCTGAGTTAAACAGAACATTTAAGTTAAATAAAAGTCTAACGCGTATTTTTGCATCTCAGAATCCTCATTTACAAGGTGGAGGCAGAAAAGGATTGCCTAAATCATTTATGAACCGTTTTATTACTTTATTTATAGACTCTTTTTCGAATGAAGATTTAGTTTTTATTTTAAGCAATGTATTTGACCAAATACCAAAACAAATTATAGAAAAAATGGTGTCTTTTAATCAAGAATTATTATCAAAAATTGAAAATTTTGAAAATTTTTCTGCTATCGGAACTCCTTGGGAATTTAATTTGCGAGATATGATAAGATGGTGTGAATTGATACAAAAAGAAAAGTATTTTAATTCTAAAGGTGAAATACAGTATGAGCCTGAAAAATTTGTTGATCTAATTTATAAAAACAGATTCAGAACATCAGAAGATCGTGAAAGCTTAGTAAATGTTTTTGAGAAAAACTTTTCAACAAGATACTTATGCTTACCTAAAGGTTTTTACTTGAACAAAAATTTTTTTCAAGTTGGTAACTCAGTTCTTGAGCGTAGAGGATACAAAGCAGATCTACAAGATTATCAATTAATGGCTGAACAGTCAAGTGTATTTGAGTCAATAATGAAATGTATTGAAATGAATTGGATGTCAATTTTAGTTGGTAATAGTAATGTTGGTAAATCATCTGTTATAAGCATTTTAAGTTTATTAACAGGAAACACACTCAATACTCTTTCTGTTAACAGTGAAATGGATTCAACTGAATTACTTGGAGGTTTTGAGCAACAAGATTTTGCCAGACACTTTAAGCAAATTGAAAAAGAAACTTGGAATTTAATTAAAATATTTTTTAAAAATGAATTAGAGTCTGATAAAAAAGTTTTAAGCTTAAAATTGACAGAAGTAATTTTGGAACTTTGGTTTAAAAAAGAATCAATTTTCATTCAAACAGATGGAGATGAAGCTGCATTGATAATTAAAAAGTTAGAATATTTAATTGAATTACTAAAACTGATTGATGATGAAGTCTTATTAAAAAAATCTTTAAATTTGAAGTCTTCTATTCAACGTACAAATTCTATAAATGGTAATGGAACTTTTGAATGGGTTGATTCTGTTTTGATTGAATCTATCAAAAAAGGTCATTGGTTGTTGATTGACAATGCAAATTTATGTTCTGCTTCAGTATTAGATAGAATAAATAGTTTATTAGAACCTAATGGGTTTTTAACAATAAATGAACAAGGCTCAGTAAATGAAGAGTTACCAATTATTAAACCACATCCTGATTTTCGTTTATTTTTAACCATGAATCCTAAACAAGGAGAATTATCTCGAGCGATGAGAAATAGAGGAATAGAAATATATATTGAAGATAAAGATTTATTAAGTTATTCTAATTTCATTCTAAAGAATTTTGTAACTAACCAAAAAACTGAACATGAAAATTTTATAAATTTTATAATGAGTCAATTGAAAAAATTACAAAAAGATAGTGATTTAAAGCAAAAAATATCTTCAAAGTTTTTTAAATACTATTTAATTCATTGCATCAAAAATTTAGAATTTAATTTTGTAGAAGAAATGGATCAAGATCAAGATTACTCAAATGATTTAACAAAACATTACTTTTTTTCTATTAAAAGTTTAAAAGGAGATAATGAAATTTTTAATTTTCAAAAGTGCTTGTCTTTTAAAGAAGAATTTTCAATAAATTCGTTTAAAGATAATGAAAAAATTCTTTATGAATCTATTGGAGATCGTATAATTTTTGAAACTACTACTTATTTATCATTAAAACTAAAAGAAAAAAACTTTGATGAAAAAATTGTAAAAAATTATTTAGATCAAAGCCTAGCAAATGAAATTTTAAATAACAACGAAATTTTTTTAAAAAAAAGTAATTTAGCTTTAGATATAGTAGATTTTCCTTTAGATTTAAGAAATTTATTAAGTTTTTTCAAAAAAAAACTAGTCAATACTAAAGATTGGGAAAAAAAATTGAATTATTCTAACATATGGTCTTTGCAAATGTTTTACAATCAATTTACTCAATTTTTAGACTATCTTAAATCTAAAAATAGTTTATCATTTTGTTCTACAAAAAATTTATCAACTACCTTGTTTTCTGGACAATTGTCTTTATCATTTACAAATTATCTTAAAAACTTTATAAATAAGTTAAAATCAATTAAATTTAAACCTAATATTGAAGTTACTAACAATGATTATATAAAAATTAGAAGTTATTTTTCTTATTTATTTGATTTGATAAAAATAGCTTACTCAGAATTTAAAACTTATGATGAAGTTTTATTAAATTATGATAAATTTAAAGTTCTGTGGATTATAAGCTTACAGAAAGAAATTTTTTTTTATTTAAATAATTATTTTGATTTTGACATTGAAATAGAACAAAAAGAGTTAAATAAACATTTAAATATTGACTCTTATGTAAATGATAAAGATTATCAAGTTTTATTAAAAAACTTTGAGTTTTTAATTTTACCTATGAATCAAGATACAGCTTGTGCTTATAATATTTTATGGAAATGTTCAAACGAATTTTTCAGTAGAGATTATAGTTTTTTATTAAAAAATCATCAAATTTTAAAAGAATTAACTGTAAATTATCAAAATTATTTGAATGGTTTAGAAAACTTAGAGAAAACAAAAACTAATTTTGATTTTTATTTGACAAAAATAAAAAATCCTGATGTATTTGAAAAAATTTTAGATGAAGAAATTAAAGGCGATTTAGAATTGAAACAGAAATTTGATAACCAAAAATTAACATTTGAAGCTAATTTACATGCAATTCATCAAATGCTCTTTTTCAAAATGGAAGTACAATCAATTAATTCTACAGAAAAAATTTTGAATGAAAACAAAAAAATAATTTTGAATAACTTGTTATCTCTAACTAATTCAAATAAGCTTATTATTAACCCATTTCATCAGTATTTATTTTCAAAATACGATTTCTGTGCAAGCAAAAAGTTTGAATTAGTTCTTCATCATTGTTTAGACTCATTGAAATTATTTAGGAATGACACAACGTTTAATTTAGTTAACTTTCATGATATTTTCAATGTTAATTTATTAAAAGATAGCTTAACTAATTATGAAATTAAACTAAAGAACTATCTCAAAGTTAATTATTGGCTTAAAGAAGAATTTACTACTAATACTTCTCCTGTTTTTACTTTAATTTTAATGAAAAACTTACTTCAAGAAAATTTGAGGTTAGGATATTTAAATTATCAACAAGAGCAAATTAAAGAAATTATGAAACTAATTCCAGTAAACTATTTTGAATTTTTCGGTACTTTTTTGAATTCAGAAAATTTTTATAAAAAAATATTTATAGATTGGACAAGTTTTTTAGTCTGCAAAACTGAAGGGCTAAAAAACTATAGCTATTTAAGTAATAATTTGATAAATATAAGCGATAAGTTAAAAAATAATGAAAAAAATAAAACTGGTGAATCAAGCTATCTTATGTGTTTAATAGGTGTTACAACATGTAAAATATTTTATCCTAATTCTCCCATAGATCCAGTTCAAAGAATTGACTGTAAATTACAAAATTATCAGTTTGAGTTAAATTTATTGAATTTTGAAATTGAATTAAGAGAAAATTATTGTAAAATGAATTATGGTAGAGATTTTAATGAACAAGAAGATCATCCTCATATTAAAAAACTTATCGATCGAAAACAGGTATTAGAAAACAAAATTGAAAAACTTAGTTCTAATATAAGTTTTAGACCAACTCCATCATTATATTTTGTACTCAAAAATGAAATGTCTTACTTTTTAGAAAAAATATTAAACAACACAAGCTTAGAAAAATCTTTGATTGTTTTGAAAAACTTTGTCGATGATGATTGTGAGTATTTATTGAATGATGAAGCTTTGGAAAGCATTCAAGTATTAATTAATTTCAAGAAACAAATTTACTACTTTATTGATACTGTTTTATTAAAATATACCCAATATTATGATTTATTATGCAATTTTTTGATTGGTGTATGTTTTGTTTATCAATCTATTAGTTTAATCACATCAAATGCAAGTAAAAAATTATCATTAATAAGATTGGATATTGATAAAGTACTATTAGAAAAACTATATACGTTATTGAGTTATGATAATCATGATCCAAATGTGACAACTGACTGTTTGGTTAGTCTTCTTCAATCAAAAAATATTTTTAATCTTTTTGAAACAACTAGAAGTGGCACTCAATACTGTAATACAATGCTTTATAAAGCCACTTTGTTTGAAATTATGAACGCATTTTCTTTTGAAACTGATCAGAAAAAAACTATTTATTTGATGGATATTTTAATAAATAAATTTTTAGATACTTGGAAAGCACAAGAAGAGTTAAAAAAATTGAGACAAGAAGAAGAAGAAGCTTTGTATCATTATAAAACTCGTAATAAAGATGAAATTGTAAACGATGAAGAACAGTTAAATCAAGATGTAAATTTAAATTTTCCTACGTATGAAGATTTGTATTCCGATTTAATAAATACAGAGGAAACTAAAATTTTGAAAGCTGAAAAATTTAAAACTGGGGAAGATAACCAAGTTTATCTTGATTCTAATATTGTTTTGGAAATAATTGATTTGCATAAAAAAATAACTGAATCAATATTCTATAAAAAACCTATAGAATTTAGTTTTAAAAAATCATATAAAATTAGGTATACAGTTTTATCAGAACTAGTTGAGTCCTATGGTCCAATATTCAACCAAGTGTTAGATGAAAATGTTATTGATGGTCACCTTATAGTTTATGAATCTTTAAAAGAAGATGTTTTAAATTCTGAAAGTGTTTCTGAAAATTTTAATTTATATACAGATTACAGTATAGTTGAAATTCAAAAATGTTTTAACGTACTTGAAAAACTGAAAGATAAAATTTTTAAAAATTTATCTGATCAAATGTTTTCTGGTCATGTAACTTTAAGACGTCTATTGAAGTTTATTTTACGTATTTATTCAATACAAATAACACAACCTTTGATTAAATTTTTAACAGGTTTAGAAATAATTTTACAAGTTGCTCAAGATTGGGAAGAAATTTCTCCAAGAGAATATAAACTTATAAATGAATTAGAAGAACTCAAAGAACTTATTGTAAGTTGGAGAAAAATAGAATTAAAAAACTATTCAAATTGTTTAAATAATGTTTTCAAGAAAATTCGTAACCAAGATTTTCTCAAATGGTGGTTTCATTTTTATTCTATTATGACAGATATTTTAAACAAAGATACTAAAAATAATAAAGAAGAGTTAATAGAATTTTACTCTAGTTTGATAAACTTTATAAACCAATCCACAGTAGGAGAATTTTCAAATCGATTAGCATTAATTGAAAACTTTTTACTACATGCTTCATGTTTAAAACCTGACCATCAAGTTGTAATTGTGATGAAAAATTTATTATGTTATTACAAAAAAATAGAAATTCATATTGAAAGCTATATAGAAAATTTAAGAGTTAATTTTGATAAACAAGTTAAAGATAAAGTTAAAATTATTAACTGGAAAAAAGTTAATTATTTTGGCTTGAAAAATTTAATTACTAAAACTCATAGAATAGTGATGAAAAATATGAATAAATTCACTAGAGCTTTGTCAGAAAAATCTTTAACTCATTTTTATGTTTTTACTCAAATGGTAGAGCAACCAAAAATAAATTGGTCATTCAAAGTAAATAATTTAAATTTTGAAAAAAATAATGATAATTTAGTTTTATTAGATGAAGATATTATTATAAACTCTGAACAACTCAAAAACTTTGAATTTTATAACCAAAAAACTTCTTCTTTAATCCAAAAATGTTTCAAAAAGTCGAAAAAACTAAATAATAAAATCATTGAGTTAAATGATTTTTCAAATTGTATTATTGAAAATATAGAAGATTTGAAAAAACTAAGCGTTGATAAAAAATTGACAGATAATGAAAAAAGAAAAAAAATTATCAAAAGTATAACTAATAAAAAAGATCACCAATTGACAGATTTACTCAAATTTTTGAAGAAAATAGGTTTATCTTACCAAAAAGGTTTAAACAACAAGGAGCATTTAAGTTTTGATTCATTTTTAAAAATTAAAATTATTGATAATTCGAAATGTTTAGATGATGAAACAAATCTCAATATTGATTCAATGAACTCTTATTACTATAAACTTTTAAATAAGTTTGTTTACTTTTTAGATGTTAGCCAGTTGCCTGCTTTAGATGTCAATCAGCAAAAATTAGATAAATTAAAAGGTTTTATTTTGCATTTAGTCTTAAACATAAAAAACAATAGAAAGAACTTATCTAAACAATTAAATTGTTTCAATCATATAAAATATTTCATGAATCAAATCGGAAGTTATGAAAAGAAAGATACTATTTTAACTAATAAAATCAGAGAGAATTTGAATTTCATTTTCAAATCCACAACTCAGCTTAAAATTTTGTTAATTAAAAGTCAAGATGTTTCTAAAGTTTTGAATACTTCAAATAATGAAGATTTTGTTTTGAAAGATTTTTCAGAAAAAATAACTAAACTAATTGAAGTTTTGAGTGGAATAAAAATTATAAATGAAGTTCCAATATTTTATTATACTAAAGAAGAATTGATGAAGATCATTACAGATATTTTATTTGTTATTGATGAAATTGATAAAATTTTAAATGATAAGTTTATTAACAGTGATCAAGATTTAAACACTATTTTTATGAAAACATTAAATTTTGCAAAATCTTTTAAAACTAAATTGAATGCTTTTTCTAGTGAATTAAATAACAATTTAAATTCTTTAAATCAAAATTCTGATTTAACTGTAGAAGAAAATTACAAAACGCTTGTTCATGAAACTAATCATTCAATCAAAAAAGTTTTATTTAAAATTCAAGAAACTTTTAAATTTTTGAACAGTGAAGAAATTAATTTGATAAAATTAGATCAAGAAGAAAATTTAATTGTAGATTTAGAAAAATTGAATATTATATTTAATTCTTTAGACTTAAATTCAATAACTAGTAATTTTAAAAATTATTTAGAAAAATCTCAAGATATTGGTTTAAATTTAGACAAAAATCAATGTAAATTAATCAAAAACCTTTTTAAACGTACGTTCATAATTTTAACAAACTATTTAAATTTGACTCAATATTTTTTGAGTTTGTATATTGGTAAAATAAGAAGTTTGAATAAATTTGATTATATTTTAGTCAGTTTATTCAATGAACTTAATAAAAATGGTTTTTGTATACCACCAGATTTAAATGAAAATGAACAAAAACAAAAAGATGGTCAATTTAAAGATGTCAATGATGGAGGTTTCGGTGAAGGTGAAGGAGCAGAAGATGTTAGTAAAGAAATAAAAAATTTAAACCAAATTGAAGGGTTAGAAAAAAAAGAAGATCAAAGAGATGAAGAACCAGATGAAAAAGAGGAAGTTGAAGAAGAAGATAAAGGTATTGATATAGAAGATGATTTTGAAGGTCAAACTTTTGATAAAAAAGAAAAAAGTGAATCAGATCGAGAAAATAATAGTGATGAAGAATCAGAAAATGAAGAAAACCAGATGGGAGATGTTAAAGATGATCAAGAGATTTTAGATGAAAATATCTGGGGAGATGAAGAAGTAGAAGAAGAAGAAAATTTAGAAGAGAACGAATCAAACTCTAAAAATGGGCAAGAAAAAAACGAAAATTTAGTTGCAAAAGAAGAAGAAACTAATAAAAAAAGTAAAGATGATAAAAACAAAAAAGATGAGTTTGATTTGAATAAAGAATTCAAAGATTCTGAAAATGAATCAGATCAAGAAAACAAAAAAGATGATAATAAAGAAAAAGAAGAAAAAAATTCTGATTTTGAAAAAGACATAGATACCATCCCAGATAATTTAGATTTAAATACAAGTGATGAAGAAAATTTAGAAAACGATGATATTCTTGATAAACAGCTAAATTTAGATGAAAACGAGGAAGACTCTACAAACGTAGAGGAAGAACAAAATGAAACCGGTGAAAATGAAGAAAAAACTGATATTAAAGATCAAGAAAATGAAAATAGTTCAGAGGAATTTAATGATGAATCAATAAAGTTAGAAGATGAAATACAAATGAAACAAGATAATAACCTAGAAGAAGAAATGGAGCTTGTAGATAATGAAAATACTTTTAATAAAACTTCAGATGAAACTAATGAAAATTATGAAATTAATGAAGATTCAAAAAATAAAAACCAGACTTTAAATGAAATGAATGTAGAACAAAATGTTGAAGAAAAAAATAGCGGTCTTAATGACCAACAAGCATTTTCTTATCACGAAAGTAGTAATCTAATAACAAAAGAAAGTTTTGAAAATTTCGATGGCGAAAATATTAAAAAAGAGACAGATTATGAGTCTTCTGATTTGAATAAAAATAGTCAAAAAAAGTATTCTGAAAATATCGAAACTACTAAAAGAAGCCAAATACTTGAGAGAAAAAATGAAAAAAAGAGATTCAAAGAAGATAAAAAGACAGAACACAAAGATTTATATCAGCATATAGATGAAAATATGAGTGGTGATGAAGATATAATTGATAAAGCTGACGATTCAAAAAAAAATAATATAAAGCAAGGTGAAGAAGAAAGAGAAATCGATGAAGAAATCAAAAAAGAAAAATTAAATGATGTTGAAATGATAGATGAAATAGAAAATTTGAACGAGTTCAAACAAACTAATAAAACTGTTTCTGAAGAAAATTCGAAAAAAATTGAAGAAAATGTCAAAATTGAAGGTGCTGATAGTAACAAAAATGACAAACGTTTGAGATCAACATCTACTTTTGTCCAAAGACCAGCAGAAACTACTTTTCATACAGATCTTGAAAAACTGAAAATTGATCATGATAAAATTGAAACAGACTGTGTAGACAAAGTATTAAACAAAGTGTATTCTAAAAAAGATCATTATTCAGAAGAATTCATTCAGGATTCTATTTTAGCATGGCGAGAATGTGAAAAAGTTGTTTCTCCTTTGATAAATGAGTTAACAGCTCATCTACAATTAATACTTGAACCAACAAAAACAACTAAGTTTAAAGGAGATTTTAAAAGTGGTAAACGTTTAAATATGCGAAAAATAATTCCTTACATTGCAAGTCAATATCGTAAAGATAAAATATGGTTACGAAGAACAAAACCTAGTAAAAGAGAATATCAAATTTTATTAGCGCTTGATGATTCTGGTTCTATGGTAGATAATCATTCGAAAAAATTAGCATTTGAGTCATTGATACTTTTAGGAAAAGCATTAAACCTTTTAGAAGTTGGTGAAATAGGTATAATTTCTTTTGGTGAGGAAACTAAAGTTGTTAACGATTTTGATGAGCCATTTAATGACACAATTGGTAGTAAATTGTTTTCTGAATTTACTTTCAAGCAGAAAAAAACCAAAATAAATGACTTGTTAGCTAAAGTTAAAATAATGATGGAAAATGTAAGGTTCAGAAAAAAAAATAGAGAATTATCTCAATTATTAATGGTTATTTCTGACGGACGTGGTTTATTTAACGAAGGAGAAAGTTTATTAAAAAGTAAAATAAAACAAATTTATGATAGTGGTATATTCATTGTTTTTATGGTGCTGGATAATCCAGAAAACAAAGATTCAATTTTAGATATTGTTGTTCCTGAATTCACTAATAATGGTGAAGTTTTATTTAAAAGTTATATGGAAAAATTTCCATTTCCGTTTTATATAATTGTTCGTAGTATTGAACAATTACCAAATATTTTAGGGCAAGCTTTAAGACAATGGTTTGAATTAGTCACTATTAATGACAAATAAACTTATTTTACACCTGTTAACTTTTATAAACTGTGTAAAAATTTAAATATTGAATTAATTTATTTTTTTTACAAAAAAAGATTGAAATTTATTTTAGTTTTAACTAGGTAATAATTCATGTATTTATTAAATTCAATAACTTGTTGCATTACAAGATAATTTTTTTTAATGCTTATAGCTAAAATCAATTGGTAGTAGAATAATCAAACTATTTTTTGATGTATTTTATTTTACAATAAAATTTTAAAATTGAGGAAAACAAAGCTTGTATTTTCATCATTTCAAACGTGAAAAAATAGGTCATTTGAAAATTAACACCATGTTTTTTAATTTTACTACTAAAAGGCTTGTCTTGCCTTCAAAAATTTTTTTCCAGAGTTTTTATCAATTTTAAGATTCTAGGCATTTAATTTTTTTTAAAAAAAAAGTGTAGTCAATTTAATTCTTTTTAAAATTCTTTGAAAAATGAATTACTTCCGGTTTTATGTATAAAAAGTTTAAATGATTTCAATGTAAAAAATAACTTTAATGAGAAAATAAACTTATCAAAAAAACTTAAAAGAAAATAAAAAAATGTAAGTTCAAATAATTGAAAACTCGTATAATAAATTTTTCTTGTTAAAAACTATCAAGGTGTAAATTTTTTTAGGCTTTTAATTTGTTTAAAGACATAATATTTTATTTTGTCAAAATGAGAAATTTTTTGTTAAAAAATTTTTTTTTATAAAAGGATTTGAAAACACTTAAAAAGATTGATTACTTAATATTAAGAACTCATTTAAGTTTTTGTCATTTATATATGAGTTATTTTATTTTAAAATTTTTTATCGTTTAAAAAAAATGAAATATTAGAAATTAGCATGTTAAATAAATTTCCCTATATTTTTATTTTTATTTTTATATAACTAAAGCATTAAATATTTTTTTTTTACTTTTTGATACCATTTAAACTTTACCTGAGATTGCAATATTGATTCCTTAAAATTATATTTTTTATATTTAGTCTAAAAGTTCATCAATTTTTTAGTTCATTTTGAATCAATTTTTTTTTTTAAATTTTCAACAGATGTTAAAAACCAAAGTTAATTGATGAGTTAAGAAAAATAATTTTCAAAATTCAATTTTAAAAATTTTGATAAATATTTTTAATAGAATTAATAAAGTTTTGATTTTATAACTTCTATAAAATTTTGGAAAAAATTTTTTTCCACTAAAAAATTTTGATGAAATGTATTGATTAAAATTTTGATTAGAAATTTATTTAACATAAAAAAATTTCATAAAATTTCAATTTTTTTCTCGAACTTAATTATTCAAAAAATTTTGATAAAAATTTTACCAAAACTAAACTTATTTTAAGTTTAGATTGAGAAAATTAAAATTTATACAAAAAAATTTTTAGATTACAATATTAAAATTGATTTTTCATTTAGCTATATTTTATTTAAATTAAAAATGTTACAGTTTTGATAAACAAAAATTTAAAAAAAAAATCAATAATACAAATAAAAAGTCATTTATTTACTCAATAAATTAACTTGGTACTTTTATACATAATCAGATATTTTTTTGACATAAAAAATAAATTGAGTTATAAATTTACCTGTAAATTTTTTTATAAAAATTGTCAAAAAAATTTTAGATAGTTTAAAATATTAGGTAATAGCCATTAATCATAAATAAAAAAAATTTTAATTAATTTTCTAAAAAGTTTTCTTTTGAATTAATGAAACTCTTTATAACATATGATAAATTAATTTTAAGTAAAAGGCTATTCAAGTTTTTCATAAAAATAGACCATAGAAACTTTTAAATAAAAAAATATTATGAAGATAGTAGAATTAAGTTAAAAGAAGTAGAAATTGAATGCGACACACGCTCAGTTAAAAACGTAAAAAAAAAATTTATATCTGTAAAAGTACATTGCCTTTTGAAAAAAACACACATACACAAAAAAAAGGACCAACTTTTTTTTTTATATTAAAATAGCTTTTCACCGCGTCTATGATGTATCAAATAATAAAAGTACTGCCGGAGCTGCGTAAGAGCACTTTTTCACTAATTACTTTAAAAAAAAATTCTGTTCATAATTTTTACTATTTTAATCATGTTTCTTAAAGTTAAAACTCTAGTTAAAAATTTAGTTGTTTATTAATTTTTTACTTAAAGAATAAAAACAGCTCAATTGATGTTTATACTTTTTATACTTATTAAAATTTTTTCTTTATTTTTTGAGTTTAGTTGATATAAATTTTTTAACAAAAAAAAAGGTTTTCTTTTTTTATTCTCAACAAAGATGAATTCAACGTAAAATTATTTTTCTATTTTAAAAAAATGTTTTTTTAATTTTTTTCTATTTTGATTTTAAATAGAAAAATTAGTTTTCTATTTATTTTCAAGTTTTCTATTATATTTTTATTTAGTTTCTAAATATTTTTGTTTTTCATAAAATTATTTGATGAATTTGTTTTTATCTAATTTATTAGAATATCTGTTTTTATCAGTTTCAATAAAATTTTTTTAAATTGTGGCTTTTTTCAAAATAATTATCAACTATTAGAATTTTCAAAATTTTAAATTATATTCTATTAGTTTTTGATTAGAAGATTTTGTGTATTAAACATGTTTTTAAAAACTTGAAAAATTAGTATTAAAAACTTTAGAAATTTTTAAATTGTTGCCTTATTGGTGAATTAAGATATTTTAATAGTTCAATTTTTTTTTTATTTCAGTTTACATTTGTTTTTTTAGTAAAAAAATCAATGTTTTAATTAGTTTTGAAAATTAATACAAAACATTTCTAAAGCCAAATCTTTTATTTTCTAAGGAAATCATTTAAATATCATATCTTTATCACTAGTATTTAGATATTATCTTAAAAAAATGCCAATTAGAAATTTATTAGAAATTTTCAAATAATTTGTTTTGGTAAAATTTTTAACATTTTCATAACCTTTATGTTTATTTAGAGAAATTTTTTTAATAAGAATTCTTTCATAATAAACTTTTTCTTTAAATATTTTTATGAAAGAATGTATAAAATGTTGGTTTAATTATTTTGTTTTATAAATTATATCAAGTTATTTTTAAAAAGATGACAAATAAGACTACAGAAATGATTCAACAAAAAAATGATATTAAAGATCGTCCAGCTATTATTGATTCATTATTAAAACAACTACGGAATGAAATGGTATGCACAATTTAATAACTATAAATTCTTAACAAAAATATTTTTCAATTTTTGTTCAATGAACAATTACTCTTCAATTTTTTTTTTAGTATTCTTCTTTCGTTTTCAGATAATTAGTTGAGTTATAAAATATACTTTTTAGCTATTTAGTTAAGTTTGCATATTTTTACTTAGAATAAAAAGAACTGTAGTGAATTTTTAATAAAGTTAAAAAGTTATTGTTGATAGTACAAAAGTTAAAACATGGACTTAAATACTTTTAGTATATTTATGAGTTCAAAAGGTCAATATACTTAATTTTTTTTTCAAAAGATGCCATATTGTAGCTAAAAAGGCTTTAAATTATTTGAAACATTGACCAGATTGCGTGTGGTTTTTAATATTTAAAGCTTATAAATAATTTTATATCAATCCTTTAAGATTTTCAAAAAGAAATAAGTAAAACACTGATGTGAAGAGATTTTATAATAACATGTTTTAATTCAGTAAAAGTGAAAATTTCCTAGAACAAAAGTTTTTAATTGATATTAATAATAACTTAAAACGAAGTTTATTATACTGAGATGAATAATTTTTTTTATTCATAAAAAAGCATCTATTCATTTAGATTCAATTAAGTTGAAAAAAATTTTCAATTAAATATTAAGAGGATTAGTTTGAATTATTAATCATGTTTAAATATCTAATGGATGCAATTTTGATAGACTTACAAAAATATTTTTACTAATTTTATGTTAAACCATGTGTTATTAAAAAAATTTTGCGTATAAGATTATTGATAGTCTTCAATACCGATATAAGTTGTGAAGGCTGTTTTATCGTTAGATTGAGTTTTACTTGGTTCTATATTTTCTTTATTAGTTTGAATTGTTTTTTTCATGTTTCTTCTTGTTTCAGTTAAAAATTTATTAATAAAATTATTATTAGATATTTCACTAATTGTCACTATTTTTGTTTTACCTTTTGAAAAATTTTCATTCTGATTTTCTGTTAAACTGGATATTGTACTTTTAATCGTGTCAACATTAGAATTTATAGGTGTACTAGGTATATTTTGTTGTGGTTTAGTTTCTGTAGGTACACGAATTATTTTAGGTATTTCTATTGCAACATATTTTGTTTTAACTGAAGAATCACATTTACATTTATTTATGAACTGATCGTTTTTATCCTTATCAAATTTTTCTTGATCCATAAACTGGTCATTTTGAAAAGAATCAGAAGAACGTTTATTATTTTTTAAAGATCGATTTTTTAAATTATTATAATTAAGTGTTTGAAAATCATTTAGTTGAAAGTTTTCTGTTTTTTTAGACACAAAACTATTTGATAATTTAGGATTGAAAAAATGAACTGGTCTATATAAATTACGTGTATTACGTTGATTTTGAGTAGAAATCCAATTTTTGCAAATATTATCTAAATATCCTCCTTTAGTTAAATTTAATATAAAGCTTAGAAAACTAATGAAAAAATAAAAGTTAAATGATAATAACCATTTGAAAATCATTTTTATTTTTTTTAAAAACTTCATAAACTATAAAAAACTTATAAATTTATTTAAATTTTTTTAGAAATTCACATTTTAAGTTGTCATACGTGATAAACTTTAAAAACTAAAAGAAAGAAAACTTAAGAAAACTGATGAATTTAAGATTTAAATTGCAAGTTAAATTGATTAAAAGTCTATTTTAAGCTTTTTTTTCAAAGTTTTGTGAGAATAGAAATTTTTGATTAATTAATTTTTTTTTCTAAAACTAATTAGTTAAAGCGAATATTTCAAGTTTTAATAATAAATTACTTATAAACTTCAGTTTTATATATGCTCAAAAATGTTTTTAATTAATTGAAACAAAATTTATTATAATTAAAATAGAAACTTGTCTAAACTTAGATTATTATAAATTTGATAATTGTGTTAGAACTTTTGCAAGAGACTAAAATTTGAAAAAAATTTAATTAGATATTTTTCGATTCATTAGTTGGCAAAAAAAAATAAAGACTTCTGTGAAAGTTTCATGAATTAATAGGTAGCAAATTTTAAATTAGAAAAATTTAACTTGTAAAAGTTTAAAAATTTAAATTTAGATTTATTTTTAATTTATTTCAAATAAAAATTTCATATCAATTTAGGCATAGAAAACTTTTATAAAAAAAATTTTTTTTTTTGCTTGCTTTACCTTGTTTATTTTGCCTAAATCAAAGAAAATAAAAATAAATAAAGAAGTTTTCTTGAAGTTTATTTAACAAAATTTCATTTGAGTCGTTATTTTTATATTTATTTTACAAAGTTACAAATAATTAATTCTTTAACTAAATATACTTATTAATTTTTTTTTTTCAATTAACTTTTGATTAAAATTTGATTAAAATTTTAATAAAAAACATAAAAATTTTTAGAATGAATTGAGCGAGCAAGGAAATGATATCACTAAAAAGATGTGGAATGTTTATTCTTCTATAGATTGTTTAATGACAGATCAAAAAAAAAATGAATTAAACCATATTGATTCAGTATGTTTTCAAAAAATAGATACTTCAAGTAATAGTGATTCATCTAGTACAAATAATTCGAGTTTAGTATCAAATTGTAGTAAAGAAAACATTGAAAAAATAAATAAAGGAGTAGAAAAAGATTCGATATTGACTAATGAAAAATTTGATTCCTTTGATGATGATAAGCAAATTAGAAATTTAAATGATGAATTACAACAATTACCTGCTTTAGAAAATTTATATGCAACTGTAACTAAAAATTTAAATGTGGCTTACGAAAATCTTAAAATTAATGAAGCAAATCTTTTGAATGATAATTATAATGTTCAAGTTAGAAATAATTTCCCAAACAAAATTTATCCTCAAATTAATTATAATAATGGAAATAATCGTAAAAATCGATTAAATATAAAGTTAAATAACCGTAGATCTGCTTTAAATTTAAGAGCAACACCATTAAATGTTTTAGATAAAACAAATGAAAATTTGAATGAAGAATGTTACAAAAAGCGTAAGTCTCTGATAATTAACTTACATAATAATAACTTAGGGTCAATTAATAATGGAGCAAGAAGTTCGCCAAATCAATACTTAAGTGATGCTGATTCGACAGTTAGTTATGAAGCTATTGATAATTTAGGCTCAAACTCTATAGATAGTGGTTATAAAAGTTGTTGTCAAACACCTGATTTTTATTCTACTCATAATTTAATTGATCGTAAAACAGGTGGTCGTTTTAGTTTTGATGCTTCTGTAAGGAGTTCATCATCTAACTCATTTAACCATAAATACATTTCATTTGATCAATCAAGCGTTTTAGATGATAAGCTTTTTAAACATTATCAAGAATTGTTAGCGAACAATTCTTTAGCTTCAATTTATACAAATGTTCATTTAAGAAATCCAAAAAAAAATAAAATGATGAAAAATGGAAACATTTTCCAAAAAAATATTTCTGAAAATGAAGATAAAAGAAAAGATTTGAATTTAGAAAGAGAAAATAATTTCACTTTCAAAACTGCTTTGGCTTTAAAAAAAATGAACGAAAATAATATAAACAAAAAATTGAAAAATAATAGTTTAAGCCAATCTGAACAAAATTTAGATAATTGGGGAAATAACGATGTATATTCACAATTAAATAAAAAACCAAAGAATTTAAATAAATCTAATTTAAGCCTTGATGGTAATGAATTTTTTCATAATATTTATTCAAATAAAGAATTTGATAACTCGAAAGAAAACTTTATTTTTAGACAAAACATTAGTCTTGTAAATGATAATTATTTAGCACCAAAATACAAAATTATTAAACGTAAATTACCTCAAATTAATTATTCAACAAAAAATCCAACTAATACGTCTGACTTAATACGTAATAAAATTTTGTCACTTAAGAAATTACATTCAAGTGATTTAAAGTTGAATCAGTTTGAAAATCAGTATTGTAATAAAAATTATTTAAACAACAAAAAATTGATAAATAGATTTAGTTTATCTAATGAACAAATTTCTAAAACTGAGAATGTTTATGCTGAAATTGATAGATGCTCATTATATAGTTATAACGATGAAGAAGATTATTCATTCAGCAATTATAACGAAAATTCAATATCAAGCTATAATGAATCTAAAAACAAAATTCATGAACAATATTTAATGAATGATGCTTGTTTGAATTTACAAAATAAAAATTTTAAGATTATTGATGATTTAAAAATTATAAGTAAAACAAAAAAAGCTTTATCCACTAATACAATTAATAACTTTGAAACAGAGAATTATTTACAAAGTGAAAGAGAGTTTGAAAATTTCAATTCTAAATATTTGAAACAAAATAGTTTATTGAATTTTATTAATCAAACAAGATCAAATGACGATTTGAATACTTATAATAAAAATAAATCAAAAAATGACAAACGTAAAACATTTAAACTAACAAGTCCATTAAGATCAATTACTAAAGCATTGACTTCTGAAACTAATGATTTAATGAAAATAAAAGAAATAGCTAAAAACAAAATAGTTAATTTAATCGATAATTTTACCTCTACAGGTTCAAATAATAAAAAATTATCGAATAAAAATAATTGGCAAAACAAATATTTTTTTAATAAAAGTCCTAATAAAAATCAATATAGAAAATCTAATAAAAATATAGAAATTGATAAAACATTAGATGAAATGACCAAATTGTATTTTTCTCAAAGACAAAAAACATCACAGCCGTATTTAACACCTAATGAACATATTTATGAAGAATTAAAAGTTAATTCAAATGAAAAAGATGAACATAGAAGTATAAGACCAAGTTTAGAAAGTGTAAAAAAAGATGAAAAGAAAAAAAATATTCTTGTTCATCAGCCTAAATTTGAAATTTTAGATTTAGATAATTCAAATAGTAATATTTCAGAATCTTTAAATTATGAGTGCGAAGAAGAAATAAAAAGAAAAATAAATTCAGACGATATAATAACTAAAATTGAAAATGTGATTAATAATATTGACACTATGTTAAGTAACAAAGAAAATTTAAACTTAGAATATAAAAATTTTTACAATTAAATTTCACTGAAACAATTTAAAACTTTTTTAAAAACAAAATATCATTTTTTTTTGAATTTTTTTTAAAACCATATCTTAAAAAAATCAACTGACAACTTTTTAAATTAATTTAGTTTTCTTTAAGAAACTCAAAATTAATTTTTTTGTAACTTAACTTTTTAGTTTATATACTTATTTTAACTAATTATATTAATTGATATAAAATGTAAAATAAAATCAATGTAATAATAACATCATTTTTCTTTTGATGAAAATATTTTAAATCATATATGAATGAATAAATTGACCAATTGATAAATTTTGAAAAAGACTTTTCTGATTTAGAAGTGGTCAAACCATAAATAGCAGTTTGTTTCATATAATTATAAGTTATTTTGATATCATCAATTTCATTATTATTTGAATCGGTTAAATTTTCTTCCAAAGGTGTTACAAAAAGATCTGAGCTAGTTTGGTTTTTTTTGATTCGTTTTCTTAAATTATATTTACATGGATAATGATTACTTGAGCCTTGACTTTTAGATGTCTCGCTATTATTTCTTAATAATTTATGTTTTACAGTAGAGTTTTTGTATAAACCTTTATGAAAATTAACATATAATCCTTCATTAAATTCATCAGAGTTTAGAGCACTGCTTGTTTCTTTTGTAACATCAGTTGAAGAAACAGAATAACTAAAAAAAATTTATAAGCTTTTCAAGGTTTTGATTCTAATCACAAAACTTACTAAGTTTTTTTGAACATTTTAGATTTAAATTTAATTTAACTACTTAAGAAAAAGTATATTAACTTATGAAAAATAAGAATTTAGCTTATTTTTTTAAATACAGAGCTGTATTTAATTTTTTGTTGTTTTGTTATTTTGCGCTGTTATTAAACCAATTACATGAATTCAATTTTTTTTGTAAAAATAAATGTAAATGAAAATTTTTATTCAAAATCATAATAAAATTATTCAAAAAGAAAAACCCAACTTGTTTTGAAAAAAAGAAAATTAATTTAAATTTTTCTTTTTATGTTGAAATAGATTTTCTTTTTAAGAAATATTCTTTTTAACTAAATTTTTTCTTTTTACAATGTTTGTGTTTATTTTATGAAAATTATTTTCTTTTGTCTTTATTTCTTTTTACTTTCAAAATAGAAAAAATCTTTTTTAGTAATTTTCAGCAAAAATTAATTTAAAAAAATTATGGTTTTGATATAAGTAAATTTTATTCTACATTTTAATACAAAAACTTAAACGAATTTTCAAATTACATAGAAATTTAAGAGATTCCTAATTAAATTAAAATTAAAATAAATCAAAATAGTAAAAAAAATTAAATTATTTATTAATAATGAAGAACTAGAAGATGGTGAAGGTGAAACAGCTTTAACTTTTTTGACTTCTTCAAGTTCTGAAAATAATTATTCAAAAAAAATCAGTTAGAATTTAAAAAAAAAAAATTATTTTTACCTTTAATTTTTTTAAATTGGTATGTAGCTTCAAACCCTGTTTCATCAAAGCGATCATTAGATTTAAAAGTTATTCTGAAAAAATCTCCATCTGATTCGATAGGCTCAGGTAATTTTGTACCACAATGCCTTGGTATTTTTCTATCTACAGTTCTATAGTTTGAAAATTCTAAATAATCACTTGCAGTATCTGATGAACAACTAATAAATAAAAAAATAAATAAAAAAAAAATAAAAGATTTTTAAATATATTACGGTAAAATTCCTTCGACTTTGAAACTTGTAAATGAAATTTGAACACGTTCGTTTGGCTCAGCATAAAAATAATAATGACATTCAGTATCACGAGGATAAAATCCAGGATAATTAGGTGATGTAAATATTCCATTTTGACTTTCTTTACTATTATAAATAAAACTACAAACTAAAAAAAAAATTTTTAGCTCAATTTATTCAGAATTTTTGTGTATTTACCTTTTTGTGAATCTTGTTTACCACTATAAATGCCAAAATCTTTTTATAAGATAAAATTGAATTAAATTTTAGTATAAAAATTTAAAATAAATAAACATACTGCTTGTAAATTCATAACTAATTGAAAATCCTTTTGTGTGAGCTGATTGATGAAAAGTTTTAAATTCTAAAACTAAGGAATTATCATTTGACATAATTTGTTTTGGTAATTCTGTACCGCAAAGATTGTCCAACCTTATTCTTTGACCATTAATTGTTATATAAATCATTAAAACGTCAGCTCCATTGCAACTAAATTAATTAAATTTTAAGCTAATTATTATTTTTTTTCTTAAAACTAATTAATCTTACTCTTTATCAGTATCTTCTGGTTTATAAATAGAAAAATCATTAAACTTGATTTTTACCCTTTCTTTGCCTCTACTTGTGAAATTATAAACACAATGTAAATTTGGTAAATAAGGGTTTGGATAATTAGGTGAAAATATTGTACCCGTTTTACTTTTATCTGAACTCAAATATTGATTACAAGCTGAATTTTCTATAAAAAATATAAAATTTTTAATTTATTATATGTTATTTTGATTTTTAAAAAAAGTTCTGAAAACATTCTAATAACTGACCTAAATTATTTTAAAAGTTAACCATTTTAAAAAATATAAAAATTTAATAAATAATTTAATAGATAAAAAAAGTTTCATGAAAAAATTTAAAAATGAGTAAAAATTATTATCTAAAACTTAATTTTCATGCTTTATTGATTTAAGTTCTAAAAAAAATTTTAATGAGCCTTTAAATTTCTTATGGTTCAACAATAATTTTTTATCTATTTTTTAATTCAATTTATAAATTTCTTCTTAAAACAATAGCCCAAAAAAAACAATAAAAATCGATATTATCTACATAACTTTATTTATTACTTTTTTACAAAGACTTTTGTTTTTTATTCAGAAAAATTTTTTTTTTATTTTTTTCAATTAATTACCTTTTGTAGGCTTTAACTCGTATGATGATCTTATTTGATTATTCACAGCTAAAGCATCATTATAGCTTATATAAAAGTTTATAAAAAATAAAATTTGAAAACTTTTAAACTTTATTGAACATTGGTTCAAAAGCAACATCCCTTTTACTTAAAGGAAAATTTTTCTTAATTTATAAATATTATTAACACTAATTTATACATAAAGTTTTATAACTATTTGACTAATTTGTTTTTCATTAAGCAAACTTCTAACTTTTATATATTAAAAGTTTTATACAATAAAATGAAAACAAACAAAAAATAATGAAAAATAGAATGTTTAAAAAAACAACAAAATTGACAACGAGTTGTTTATTTAATGAAAACTGAAATAATTTATTGTAGATACTATTTGTTGAAACTTTTTTAGCTTTTAATTTTGAACTTGTCAGTTCAATTTTTGAATTTAGATTATCTATTGCACTTGCTCGAAGTTTACTATTTTTTCTTGTTTTCTTTAGCATTTCCTTTCGAAATTTTTATTTTTAATTTTTAAAAATATATTCAAATTTACAACGTAAATTTTAATTGAATAAAAATATTTAAAGAATGAAAAACAAATTTATCAAAAATGATCACTATTTTAGATAAATAGATATTTTAAGAAAAAAATTCTTTTGCAGCTATTTAATTTTTGTAAACTTTTTATGAATCGATGCATCATTCAATTTAAAGCAGTGATTTTATTTTTCTTCTGAAAAACTATTTCATATTCAAAAAGACTAACCAAACTTTGATGAAATCATTTTATGATTTAATTTTTTTAAGATTCTATTTGAGACCAATCAAAACAAAAATATATAAACTTAAAATAATAAAAACAATTTAACTTAATCTGATTTTTTCAAAAGCTAAAACTTTCACTAATTAATTTTGATATGTTTTTGATATAACTTTAGTAAAAATTTTATACTATTTTTTTAACACCGTTTCCGGTAAAACTTTTTCCTCTTTTAATTTATTAAATAAAACTTTTTATAGAAAAATTGTTAAAATTTGAATTGAATTGATAATTTTTGAAAATACTTCATTCTTTATAATCTTATTTTGAATTATTTTTAAAAATAAAACTAAATAAAAATTATTTTTTAAAGAAACACGCTAACAATTTTTTATAAAAAGAAAAAAAAAATGATGTCTTACAAACAAACTATGTAAATCATTTGAATTAAAATTTTTAAGAAAAAAAATTATTTTACGTATTTTACTTGGTTTTATATTTAAAAAAAAAACATAGAGTAAAAAGATGTAAAAAAGTGACGGTCATAATAAATATACGTAATGCAAAAAAAGAATAAAAAAATGATGCTCTGCGCAAATGATATATAAATTTTTTTTTTATTTTCAAAACAGTTTGATACTTCTGCTAAAGTTATTTAGAAATATTTAAATTTCATTCAAACTTCAAATACAGGATCTATTTTTTAAATAGGTAATTAGAAGAAAAAAAATTGAAATTTTGTATAAAATTTTATTTTGAATTTTAAAAAAAAATCATTAAGCATTCAAAAATAAGAAACAATTCTTAAGAATAAATTGATTTTTAGCTCATTTTATGTGAAAAATTATTTTACTTTTTTTTAATTTTTTTCTTCAAATAATCAAATAAAAAACTTTAAAAGTATTTTAATGCAAAAAAATAAGAGAATATTAAAATGAATAAGCTCATAAAAATCAGTAAAATTATCAAAATAGATAGAAATGATTTTATTTTTTGAAAAAAATTAATAAAAACCATAAAAAATCATTTTTATCTCTTAAGAAAATGATTATTGAAAAATTCAAATTTTTGAAAATTTATAAAAAATTTAATTTAATTGTTGTGAAATTTATAATTAGCTAAAGATTTTTTAAGAAAAGCTTTCTATTTAGAACAACTTAAGCATAAAAAAAAATCATCATTTTTATGAAAAAAAAATTATTTTAAAATAACTTACTCTTATAAAAGTTTTTTGAGTCAAAATTATCGTTATTGATTGATATATAATTTGGTGTATTACTTTCATTTTGGTTAATTGAATCGAGTTTTTCAAAAAAATAACTTGCTCTAAAACCTTGGCTAGGAAATAAACTTCTCGTTATAAACTCAATAAAAATTGTATTATTGGTTGATTTAAATTCAATAAATCTATTTACATTACATAATAAACCAATAACTTGACTAGAATGATTTAAACCATCGTATACTTGTATATAATCAGGACTAAACAAACAAATTGAATCAGTTTTTTGCAAACTCAAATACTCAAAAATAATTTTGACATATTCATTTGTTTTACCAATAAACTTATATTTACATTTATTACTTTTTGGGTATGTACTTGGATATTGTGGACTAAAAAAATTTCCTTGATGTCTATTCAAAATATTATTATCAAAAATATAATCACAAGTTTTACCTTCTTCAAGTAGACCATCAGTTTGAAATAATTCTAAATTGAAAAATAAATTTTTGTTTTATTAATTAATAAACCTTAATTTAGATTAGATATTAATTTTTAAAGAGTAAAGAAAGAGTAAACTATAATAATTTAGATCAACGTTGTTAATTCAATTATTTTTAAAATGTAACTTCAATGTGAAAAATTAAAAAAAACTCACTTTTATTTAAAAACCTAAATGTTCCTCTAAAACCAGTATTATTATCTGATCTCCAATCAGTATGAAATTCAAATATTAATGTTGAATGTGATGAATAATGTGTTTGTTCTATATCTGAAATATGTCCACATAATAAATGATTGTGACTAGTATTTTCATAAACAACATTATCCGGTAAATTCAAAAATAATTTAATATAATCACGATACACACATCTATAAATAAAAATAGAAAATATTTAGAAAAAATTTAATTTTAATTATAATATAAAGATTACTCTAAGTTTGCTTTTTGAACATCGAATTCATCAAAAGTAATTTCGACAATTTGATCACTTTTAGCTTGAAATGTATATAATAAACAACTTATATCATCTTCATAAGGCAATGGCCAGTTCGGTGAATTAAATATTCCATAATCTTTACCATAAGTACTATTGAAAATAACACATTTACATGAAAAATCAATAAAACAATTAACAGATTTTGATAATAAAACAAAAATTAACTGAGTAATAATTAGTTTTAATAAAAGTTTTTTCATTAATCTATTCATAATTATTTTTTCTTTCATCAAAAATTTTATTTTTAGTTAGGAAGAATTATTTTTTAAATTATTTAGAAAAATTAGAATAAACAATCGATATTTTTTCATCTTAAATTCATTATAATTAAGCTCTTAATTAAAAATATTTTCAAAATATTGTATCAAAGTTAAATTGAAAAAAAAAGTTTTCTTTAAAGAATAAATTTATTTAATTATTAATATAGAAATTTAATTTTATAAAATTATTTCATATTTTTACTTCGAAAGTTTATTTTAACAAATTTTTGAACTATCGAAAAAACAAATCTATATAATTTTATTTGCTCAGAAAGTAGATGTCTCTAGTACTAAAATGTTTTTTTTTTGTTTCATTCATTTATTACAAATATTTTTTGATTTAATAAATATTTGATTTAAATTAAATGATAAAAGTAAAACCTTAATAGACTTTTAAATTTAATATCAAATAAAATTTTATGTTTTCAAGAACAATTAGTTCATAGGTCTTAACTATGAAAATAAGTTTAATTAGTTATCATAAATTTTGTTGAAATTATTTTTTAAGTTTTAGATTAAAATATAAAATAAGTTTTGAACTACTTATTACTAAATTTTCATAAAGAATTAAAATTTTCATGAAAAAATTTTTGTTACAAATAAACTATTCATACATTACATGTTCAACATAATTAATTTTATAATTAATGTGAACTTTAAATATTTATTTTTGAAAACAAAAATAATCATGTGCTCTTAAAATTTATTTAATCTTTTTACATTTGTTTATCTAAATAATCAAAACAAATTTTAATAGTTTGTTTATATATAACAAGTAAACTTGAAAAAAAAAAAACGGCTACCGCTTAAAATTTTAAATTCAAAGCTGATTTTTTGAAAACGCTTCTAACCGGCTATGGAAATAGAATTTCCTTTTCCTTTAGTAAAACTTTCATGTTTTGAAACGTTATGTTTATATTTCTCAAATAAATTTATTAGTTCTTTTCTTAATTTTTCTGGGAATTTTTAATTTAAATTAGTTAATATTTTTAATTTTTAATTTTTAAAAATGGCAGATCTTGAAAGGTAATTTTAATCATTTTAAATCATGACTTTTTATATTAAGTTAATTTTTGAATCTAAAGTGTTTTGGTTGGTAATAATTTAAACTTAGACGTAGCTTTAAATCTTGTTTTGAAAACAGCATTAATTCATAATGGACTTGCTAAAGGTTTAAGAGAAGCAGCAAAAGCTTTAGATAAGTATGTTTTAAATTCTTAATTGATAAAATAAGTTTACTAAAAATTTTTTTTTTTAGACGTCAAGCTTTACTTTGTGTTCTTGCTACAAATTGTGAAGAACCAATGTACGCTAAATTAATTGAAGCTCTTTGTAATGAACACAATATTGATCTTATTAAAATTGATGATAACAAAAAATTAGGTGAATGGGTTGGTTTGTGTAGAATTGACAAAGAAGGAAAACCACGTAAAGTTGTAGGCTGTGGTTGTGTTGTTGTAACTGATTATGGAAAAGAAACTTCAGCTCATGGTTATATTGCCGATTATCTTAAAGAAAGATCAAGTTAAATTATTAAAATCAATTTAGCTAAACATTTTTTAAATTATTGTATAAAGTAAAGAACGAATATAAAGTTAGATCTAAAAAAGATCTTTCAAGAAAAGATTAAATAAAATCTAATTAATTTTTTTTTTGTAAAAATTGTTTTTAATTTATTTTTTTGTTCAAATTTTTTCAATAGTTCCTTTATGAGTAAATATAAATAATTGATTATGTCGGTTTTTTTTAACAAAAAAAAAATTATCAGTTTAAATTATCTATTTACACTTAATTTTTGATCAAAGTAACAATCTAAATATTGATTTTCAGTAATTTCATTAAATTTCATATGAATATTAGTTTAGAATTTCTAATCAAAAGTTCTGGTTAAAACTTAAGGAAACTGTTGATTTTAAGATAAAAAAATTAGAATTTCTAAAATGACATTTTCATACTTCAACAAATTAAAAAACAAATCAAGTTTAATTAAGAAAAAGCTTTAAGTATGAAAAATTTGTAAAAAGATTAAACCAAATTAATTATTTTTTCAAATTTAATTTTTACCGCTTCTTTTGTATAAATATGAAAAGAATTAGAGTTTGTATATTTAAAAGACGTTCGAAAGACATAACTCGGCGTTTTATTTTTTAATAGAAAATTTTTTTATCATTAAAAAGTTTCAACTTTTGAAAAAATTGTTTTTGATTATAAGCTTAACTCAAAATCACTTTTTACTAAATAAAAAATCTTCAATATAATTAAGTAAGTTTTATTATAAAAAAAATATTTTTATTATCTTGTGAATTTACCTTTAAAACAAGTGTTAACCTTGCTTATAAAGTTATTTTTTTAATTAATTTTTTTCAATATAAATTCTTAATCATTTTCTTTTTTTGGTTTTTTGAAAACAAAATTTTAGATCAAAAAGTTGTATTTAAGTTTGTTTAATTTCTATTTTTTTTTTCAAAAAGATACGTTGGTCTTTTAGATAAAATTTAATTATAATAAATGTTTGACATGTGTTTTAGCTAATGAAAGTTTTTTAAAATAAAAAATAAGTTTTTTTAAAAGATAAACAGCGAAGACAAAAAAATTAAGTGCTCAGTTGTGCTTTATCAATATATACAGGTTTTAATTAATTTCTTAGTTCAATTTATCTTTTTTTTTAAAGGTAAAATTGATTTTCAAATCAAATAAAAAAAAAGAAAAATATTTAAATAGCAATTTTTTTATTGACTTATTACTCAACTAGCTTTTTCATTTTTTAAATAAAAGATTTTAACTTAAAATTGACAAAAAAATTTTTAAGTGTTGAATCAACTTTTATGTGTTAAATCTCTTTTTTCAAAGATGTTTTAATTAAGCTAATTTAAAAGTTTAAAGGTGTAAAAAGTTAATTTTATTTTTCTCAAGAAAATTTTTATTTTTTTCAATTTAAAATCAGTTTTTATTTTTAATAGTTAATTTAATAATTTAAAAATGTCTAATAATAAAATGATACAAAAAATGCAAAGAAGATTTTACAGACTAGAAGGTGAAATTGATTATTATTTAGATGGAGGAACTGCTGCTGAACTTCAAAATAAATGGGTTTTTGAAATAGCATGGGAAGTTTGTAATAAAGGTAATTTAAATGTTAAAATTTTGTAAACAAATTTTCTTTTTATATAAAAATCTTGATTTTTTATTCAGCTTTAATTAACAATTACTATATACACATGCAATCTTTTAATAAAAATTTTATTTTTTTAAGTTGGAGGTATTTACACAGTTATAAGGTCTAAAGCTCAAATTACAACTGAAGAATTAGGTGATCATTATTGTTTACTTGGTCCTATTAATGAACATTTTGTTAGAACAGAAGTAGAAATTTTAGATGAAAAAAATTCTATTTTTGGAGATTCTATTCAATGTCTTAAAAATTTTGGTATTCATGTTATTTATGGTAGATGGTTGATAGATGGATACCCACAAGTTATTTTATTTGATATTGGATCAGCTAGCTGGAAGTTAGATGAATGGAAACATGATTTTTGGAATAATTCAAATGTTGGTATACCTTGGCATGATCGTGAAGCAAATGATTCAATTATTTTTGGTTATTGTGTTGCATGGTTTTTAGAAGAATTTTATGCAAAATTAATTAAATCACCACCAACACCTAATTTACCAGATCCTAATATGATTGCTCATTTTCATGAATGGTTAGCAGGTTGTGGATTAGTTTTGTGTAGAGTTAGACAACTAAGAATAGCTACTATTTTCACTACACATGCAACTTTGCTTGGTCGTTATTTGTGTGCTGGTAATGTTGACTTTTATAATAATTTAGATAAATTTAATTTAGATAAAGAAGCTGGTGATAGACAAATTTATCATAGATATTGTATGGAAAGAGCTGCAGCATCATCTGCGCATATATTCACAACTGTTTCTGAAATAACAGCTATTGAATCTGAAAATTTATTAAAACGTAAACCAGAAATAATTACACCAAATGGTTTAAATGTAAAAAAATTTAGTGCAATACATGAATTTCAAAATTTACATGCCTTAGCCAAAAATAAAATTAATGATTTTGTTAGAGGTCATTTTTACGGTCATTACGATTTTGATTTAGATAAAACTTTATATTTTTTTATCGCTGGTAGATATGAATTTTCCAATAAAGGAGCAGATTTATTCATTGAATCATTGTCAAGATTAAATCATATGCTAAAAGAAGCAAAAAGTGATACAACAGTTGTTGCATTTTTAATTTTTCCAGCTCATAATACAAATAATTTTAATGTAGATTCATTAAGAGGCCAAGCAATTGCTAAACAATTAAGAGATACGATTTCTGATTTGCAACAAGAAATGGGTAAAAGAATGTTTGAACTTGCTTTAAAAAGTAAATTACCTAATGAAGGTGATTTAATTAAGCCAACTGATTTGGTCAAATTGAAACGATGTATTTATGCTGCTCAACGTAATAATCTTCCTCCTGTTTGTACGCATAATATGATTGAAGGAGAAAAACCAGACCAAGTACTAAGTCATGTGCGAAGATGTCAATTATTCAATAACCGTGATGATAGAGTAAAAGTTATTTTTCATCCAGAATTTTTATCATCTACTTCTCCATTATTCCCTATGGATTATGAAGAATTTGTAAGAGGTTGTCACTTAGGTGTTTTTCCAAGTTATTATGAACCTTGGGGTTATACACCAGCTGAATGTACTGTTATGGGAATTCCAAGTGTTACAACTAATTTATCAGGTTTTGGTTGCTTTGTAAATGAGCATGTTGCTGATCCATTATCTTATGGAATTTATATTGTTGATCGTAGATTCAAAAACGCCGAAGAATCCGTACGACAATTAGCTCAATACATGTTTGATTTTTCATCTTTAAATAGAAGACAAAGAATAATACAAAGAAATCGTACAGAAAGATTAAGTGATTTATTAGACTGGAAAAATTTAGGTGTTTATTATAGACAAGCTAGACAAATGGCTTTACATAAAATAAACCCAGAATTAGCTGAACAAGAATTAGACTTGATAAATTTACAATTAAGATATCCAAGACCAGTTTCAGAACCACCTTCTCCATCTAGTTCTAGAGCATCTACACCAGCTCCATCAACGCCAGCATCAGATGAAGATGAAGATGAAGATGACGATGATGTTGAGAATGAAGAAGAAAGAAAAGCTGTTGAAGAAATTCGTAAATTACATTTAAATAAATAAATTAATAAATTTAACTTAATTTTAATTATAAAAATTTTTGTTTATTTTTATGATATAAAGGCAATCAAAGTTTAAAACTATTTATATTTTTTGAAAGTTTATTTTAGTTGGATTTCAGTTTTTGATTATGAAGTTTTGTATATATCAATCTAAATATATGAAATTTATTTTTAATTAATTTAATTAATTAGCTGTAAAGAATATTTTTAAATTTTTACAACTTATAGAATGTTAATGTAAAAATGTAAATCCTTCCTTTCTTTATAAATATTTTTCTTTATTAATAAATTATTTTAATTTAAAAATTCCTTTACTTTAAATTTCAAATGAAAAATTAATTTTTGTTTAAATCAATCAGCTAAATAAAAAAAAATGAGTTTGACTCAATAGTAGATCTAAGCTTATTATTGTAATAAAGAATTCTAGTTTTTAAGTAAAAGTTTTTTATTAAGCTTTGCATTGTTTTTAAGAATAGATTTTTTGGAGAGTTTTTCTTTTCTTAAATTTTAGTTGTCATTTAAGTTTCTTATAATATAGTGGAGTCTACTTAAATATTTTTCTTTCTTATATGATAAGTTATTTTTTTTAATTCAACTGTTGATTAATAAAATGGCCAAATACCTAGTTGAAAGCCATTTTTTATTGTGTAAAACTTCATATGTTTCAAAATAGCTTGTAAGTATATATTCAAAATAAGCGCTTTATTTTAGTGTGTTCCAACAACAATAGAATTCAGCTTCTAAAAAAAGTTTTAATTTTTTTGTTTTTATGTTTAATTTCAATAATTTAGTTTTTGTTTATATTTTTTACTTAGAATTATTAATTTTGATTAAAATTTTAATTATTCAAACTCAAATTTATTTAGTCTTTTTTAGAAGATTTTCTTTACTTAAGAAGTTCATAAAAATACTTTAGATATTGATAAAGAATTTTCATTTTTGAAAACGATAAATATTATTTAGAAAAATAATTTTTTTTAGTTTTAACTGTTTTTTTAGAATAAAAGCGATAAAATCAAATTTTATACAAAAACAACTTTAAAATCAAAACCAGTTGATCATTTTTTTTTAAACTTATAAAAGTAATTTTGATATTTCCTATTTTAAAGATGTATTAATAAACTTAAAGTTTCTTTAAAGGTGTTTTATGCAACTATTTTCTTAAATAGTGATTTAAATTTATGTAGCATTTTACTAGGTATATATCTGTTTTTTTTAAAACACATCTTACATTATTTTTGATTTAATCTAAAAATAAATTACATTTTTTTAGTATTACACCTGCTTAATGACAAAATTTGAATAAGTGAAATTTATTCATTATCTAAATTTTAAATTTTAGCTAAAGAAGGAGAGAGTTATTTTTGTAAAATAAAAATCGAGATCAAAGTTCGAGACTGGGTCAATGACCATGCAACTAGTCAAAAGTTTATTGTTTTTAAGCATTTAGTCTTTTTGTTGTTTTTAAATCGCCTTTAATTTATTTTTTTTCAAAATTTTTCCTAATTTTCACTAATAATTATTTGAAACAGTTATTTTTTTTTGACAAAAGTTAGTAATTTGAAATTTTCATTACAAACCATTTTATGAAATTTTTTTTCTCATTCGATGGTTTTCTATATGTAGATTAACCTTATCATTTTAAAAATAACTTTTTTTGTTATCCTTTTTATTTTTAGATACTTTTTTTTAATAATCGTGTTTTTATTTTGAAATTTTAGTTTTAACTTAAATTTTTTTTTTAAATTTGTTTATGATAAATGATCTCATTTCTAGATTATTTCCTTTTTATCAAAATTAATCTTCCATCAAATTTTATTCGATTCAAATAATTAACTTTTATTAGCTTTCACTATTTGATACTTAAGTTTAAAAAAAAAATTTAATCTGTAAAAATGATCTTCAAAAAATAAAACAATTTGTAGAACTAAATCAAAAAAAAAGTTTTAGCTTATAAAATTATTTGATAATTTAAAGATAAACTCATATACTTGTACAAGATAAATAAAAATAGCTTAAATGATACAAGCTAGCAAACTCAAATAAAAGAAATTTAAATTGATACATCATATTAAAAATGAATAAAATCATTAATACTTTATAGTCTAAATTTAAATCATAAACTTTAAAAACCCTAAAATAGTGTCAAACAATTTAATTAAAAATTGATTAAAAGTTTAAAAAAGCTTTCATTTAAAAAGATAATTATTATCATTAAAAAATGTCTTTCAAAAAAGGTATTTGCAATAACATTCAAATTAACTGTTTCTTTGAAAGATAAAATTAAAAATTTTTAAAAGTGAAAGGTAATAACTATTTTAAGTGTTTTAAGTTTATTTTCCATGCTTAAAACTATTTTGAAAAATAAAATAATCAAAAATATAGACAAAGACTTTTTAATTAAAGTTTTTTTTCAAAGATGTTTAAATGCTTAGTTAATTTTTTCATTTTAATTTGCATTTTTTTTTTCATTGTGAAGACCATTGACCTGTTTTAAGTTAAGAGTTTTTTTTAAAGATCAACAACCAGATTTTCATTTAAATTATCCATAAAGCCATGACCTACATTCGGTAATTTAATCAATGTTTTTTAAGTGGTCTTGTAAATTTTTTTTCTGAATTAGAAATAAAATGTTTTCAAAGTTTGAATATTTTTAAAAGATAAAATACTTCTTTGTAACCTGAAATCTCATCTTTTTTTTTGGATAAGAGCTAAGAGATAATTTTAAAAAATTTTAGTTTTATTGAACATATTTTTATAAAAAGTTTTTTTTTAATTTATAGAGCAGGTTGATGAACTTTCGACTTAATTTTTAAATGCCGATAAACATATTCACTAATTGTTTCTTATTGAATAAAAATCTAATTTAAAAATTTAAGAAATTTGTTTAAATTTATTTTTATTGAATTTGAATAGTTTTTCTTTTTTTTTCACAAAAAAGATCAGAGTTTTTTTTTTAGGTATCCTTATAATTAAATTAGAATTTAATAACATTACCAAGGCCGTTTTTTTAAATAAAGAAACTTTTTTAGCTAATTTCTAAGTCTTTTAGAAGTACTCATTAGTTATTCAATTTTAACATATTTTCTCTTTAAATAAGATATCTCTTTACCTTATCATCTACTTTATAATTAAAATTTTAAGCTTTTTTTTTGAAAATAATAACCTTTATGAAATTTATTGATTTCTTAGAAAGTTTTAACAGTTTTTGAAGATTTTTTTAAGTTTTAATCAAAAATTACTATCTTTTTAAAATGACCGTGATTCTTCATTAAAGCTAAAAAGATAAATTTTAAATGGTATATGCAGACGTGTTTTCAACGTGTTCTAATTTTTTTCATTTTTGGTTTAAAGGTCATTTATTAACTGAAAATACAAATTTTTTTTTATAAAAAAGCAAGTTTTATGTAAAGTGTATTAAAAAAATCTTTTGTTTTAAAACATAGTTATTTTTTTTTGTTTCTTTTTTTTTTTTTTTTGAATCTTTTACCTAGTTACCTTGATTTGGCAACTGGTTCCTGTTTCAGAACAACCCAAATTAAAAGAAATTGTAAAAAAAAAGAAGCTCTGATTTATGGGTTCAAAAAAAAATTTTAGAAGGTAAAATGTTATTTTTAAGTAAAAAAACAGTTTTCTTTAGAACTAACTATTTTTTTCTAAGATATTAAAGCGTTTAAAAATACTTTGTTAAAGTATTTGGATAATAACTTTCTATTTTATTAAAATTCTATCTAATAAACTTTGATTCTCTTATAAGTTTGAAACTTTTATCAAAAATTTTAAGCGGAAGAATACTGTAAAGAATAGTTTCAAGTGAAAAAGAAAGTTTTCATTCTTTAAAAAAACATGTTAAATCAAAAATTTATTTAAAAAAAAAATAAACAAAAAGCTTGTTAAAGAAAAAAATTTATTTCTAAGTAGCTATAAAAAGAATAAAAATTTTTTTATTCAAAATGTTTTTGGAAAAAGAACTTAAAAAAGTTGCCAAATTCAAGGACCAAAACAGCGAAAGTGAGATTCGAAGTTGGCAAAGTTCGAAGGTAAAGTTTTTTAACATTAAAAAGTAAAAAGATTTTATATAAGAAAAAAGTTTCTTATTTTGAAAAAAGAAAAAAAATAACCTGTGCAGTCCGTTTTACTACACCAGTTGGATTGTCCTAATTTCAAAGTTTGAGAAAGTTTTTTTCTCTACTAAAATTGAAATTTAGCTATTTTTAGATTTTCAAGCAGTTCTCAAACAAGTGACTTGAATTTGATTGTTTCTTAAAAAGCGAACTTTGTTTTACTGATCTAAATACAAAAGAAATTTTACTTGAAATTTAATGTTTGATAAAAATTATCAGAATTAAGGTAAAACTTAAAAAAAAAGAAGGAAGTGTGAAATAAGATAATTCTTGTCGGTTTTATGAATAAACTTTAAAATATAATTTCTTTTTTATTATAGTGGTTAGTTTTTGCTATTGAAAGAAATTAAATAACTAATCAATAACTTCGAGCAAGTAGTTCTAAATAAAAGTGCAAGTTTTTTATAAAAAATAAAATACAGCTGTAACACCAGTTACTTAGGTTCAATAAACCCAGACTTTAAAAGTAAACTTTTCATTTTTTTAAAAAGAAAAGTCTGTCAAAGTTTTTCGAACCTGTTCTTTCAAAGTTCATTTACCTGTTTTAGAGCTATGTTTTTATATCATTGTTATTATCATTAATTCATAACTATTTTTAAAAAGTGATAGTTATTAAAAAAATCACATCATTTTAAAGATGAAATTTTGAAAAAAAAAAAATTTTCAGATAAAACTTTCTTTTAAAATAAAATAGAAATTTTAGTTGATGAAAGTAATTATAATTTAGAAAAAAATTTGAATTAAAACATTTGAATTAGTTTTGATTTTTTTTGATAAACTTTAATCTTTTTTAAATAAAAATTATCTTATCTAAATCAAATTGTAATCAATTAATTAATTTAAATGAAAATTTTTTTGTTCAAATTTCAGTTTGGTTAATAATATGAAATTTTTGTTTTATTAATTTATTTTTAATTCTAATAACTTTCACTAAATATTTTTGTTTCAATTTTAGTAATGCACTTTTATTTTAATATTTTTGTTGAATAATTTGTTGTTTATGTTTTTGATGTATATTTTTGTTAAATATTTCTGTGATTCATTTGTCTTTGAGCTTTAAAATTTTTTTATCTTTTCACAAAAATATTTTTTTAATGTAAACTCATTCACAATTATTTTTAAATTTCGGTCATTGACTTTTGTATTTAATAAAAATAAATTTTTGAATAAAAGTATAAAGAAAAATTAAGTTGAAGAAAATAATTTGACCTATTAGCTTAGTATTTATTGATAAATTTTTATAAAGAATATCATATTTTAAACTGAATTCAATTAAGACAAAATATGTCGCTTTAATTAACTTGTTGAGCTTTAAAGAAAAAAATTAAAAAAAAATTTTAATCAAAAAATATTATTTTACTTAATTAGTTTTAAAAGTGTGAAAATCTTGTTTTACATTTAAAATGCAAATAGTTTATCAGAAAAAAAAATTTTTTTTTATTGGCACAAATCATATCAGATGCTTTTCAAAAACATTTAATTAACTTTTACCTATTTATTAAAATAAAAAAAAAATTCACCTAATTATTTTTAAGTATAATCAATGTAAATATTTTTAAATTTAAACTTCAATTTTATTTACATGCAAATATCTTTTAATTATTTTACCTTATTTACCTACAATCGAATCGTAAATTGTTTGCTTTAGTTTTAAATCTGTTTTAAATAACTTTAGATTCATAAAATTATTTAATGAAAATTTAATTTATGTTTGTTATGTAAGTCAATTTGGTTATTTTAAAAAAGAGAAAGGTCTAATAACTTTTTATAACTTTTGTCAATATTTATTTAAATTTTACCGTTATGTAAGTTTTATTTATTTAAAATTTACTTTTAAAGATAAGTTTAAATTTCAAGTAAACTTTTTAGTTTGCAGTTCAATTTACAAAATTTTTTTAAATAATCTATTAAATTGAGTTCATCATTATAAAATGAAATGATAATGAAGAAATTCAAATGATACCAAAATTAATAATTTTATTGATTCATCTTATGAATTTTCAATAATCTGTTAGTTACATTTTATTTTTAAAATAGAAAGTGATTAATTTAATATATGATTCATAAAGTCATTGACTTAATTAGTAAAAGTTTTCAATTCATCAATTTACAAATGATCCAACTTTCAAATCAAATGGTTTAAGCTGAAAAATTCATTCTTTCTTAATAAAAAATTTTTAGACTTCTTTTACATTAAAATATTTTTTACTTTCATAGATTAATAAACAAATGATTTTTATATGATTAAAACTTTCAATCATCAGACGATTATTTTTTAAATTAATTTGAAGACTCATTATAAGAATCAAAATTTTTTTAGGTGAAAATTAAAACTTAATTTATATAATATGAAATTATCATTTTTTTGTTCGAATTTTGACAAGATTATCAAATTTTTTTAGTATAATAAATTTAAATTTAGTCTTAAAATGACTTTATTCAGAAAAAAATTTCTTTTTTTAAAAATTTTACTTAGCATAAACATACAATTAACAAACAGCAGGTTAATTGTTAAAAAAAATTAAAAAAAATTGAAGGGAGTGTTGTTACTAAATTTAATCACAATCAAATAATTTAGCGACTTGGCATAGAAAAAGAGATGACGCTAGCATTTGAACTCTGACCTGCTTAAAACTAAAAAAAAATTCTTATTTCGATCTTTACCTTTTTTGATTTATAACTTCACTTTTTAACGATTTTTTAGGATGCTAACAAAAGATTTTTATTAGATTATAAAAAAATTCACAATAAGGTCTTTAATGAAGTACTTCTTTTTTTCTTAATATATAAAATATAAAAAAAACATTTATTTCAGAATTAATTGAAGTTTTTATTACTGTTATTTAAATCATCTCTTGTAACAGTTTCAGATGAAACTGGCTTTCGATTTCATCTGAACCTAATTTTTTATTTTAAAATCTGACCTTGGTCTTAAACTAGTTTTGCTTTTATGGGCGTAAAGAATTTTTTTTTTGAATAAAGAAATTTTATTTCGTTATCTTTAACTTTAAATTAAAAAAAGTATATCTAAATAGAGGTCAAAATTTTTAAAATGATTTTTTAATTTAAATTTAACTCTTTAATTTATCAATACAAAAACAAAAAAATTTAAATTTAAAAAAAAATGTTAATTCAACAAAAATTATCTAAATTTAATTTTTTTTTTTGATTAATTTTTGAAATCTTTATAATTTTTAAAAATAAATATTAGTTTCAACTTGTTTTCAAATAACCTTCTTTGTTTTTATTTGATTTTAAATCATAACAATGAAATTTCTATTTTCTTATTCAAATTTTTCTAAACATTTTTTTCTATTTTTAATTATTTTCTTTTCTAATGAAAAATTTTTCTAAAACAAAATTCTTAAAACATATTTTTTTAGGAAAAACAAGTCTCTTAAAAATTTTGTTTATTCTTAAATTTAAAATCAAAATTCAAAAAAATGAACACAATTAATTAATTATTTAAATTCATCATGAAATTTCAAATCAAAAATATTGAATTAAAATCTTATTAAAACATTAATCAAAAAAATTAAAATATGTCAAAAATAAATAGTAGTTTCTTAAATTGTTTGACATGGAAATAAAAATTTAAATAAATTATTGCTAAATTTTATAATTGATGAATATATCAGTAGATTCAAAAAAAAATAAGTCCAAATTTTTAGGTAACATTTAATTGTTTAAAACAATTTTTTTACATTTCAAGCAAAAGGAGGAGCTTAAAATATAACTGTAATACTAAAATTTAACCACCATCTTCTTTGCCACTACCACTTCACCAAAAATAGAGAATAATTTTTTTTCTCTACCATGCTATCTGAATAAAAAATTTATTAACTATAAATGTAGTTATCTAAGCTTCAAAAAAAAAAAACAACCAACGCCACTATTACTTTATTCGAATTTCAGTACACTAAGCATGTGTATTAAATTTAGTTTTGCTTTAAGTTATAAGTTAGTGAACTCTACCACTATAAGGTTCAGTTTAAAATTCAAACTTTAAATGTTAGGACTGGTGAAAAGTTTTGTGTAATTTAACTAATATTCTAAAAACAGTTTTATAAATTTTTCAGTTTGATCAAAAATTTTAAAGTTTTACTTTTCTTTTTTAAATTAAAGCTCTTAATTGGTTAAAATTTTTTCAAAAAACTTATATTGATTTTTAAAGGAAAAAAATTATTTAAAAATAAACGAAATGTATTTAATGGGATTACAATGCTCTGGAGCTGTTCAGCCAGTTTTTGGACGTAGCTCTTTATTTCAACAACAATCTAACGGAGGTGTATTTCAATCTAACTCTAATTCACCTAATAGTACAAATGAGTTAGGTAATGTAATTGGTAATGTTACAGCAAACGCAGCAAATGGTATTGTAAATGGAAATGTTGCTAATAACTTTCATCATTTAAATGGTTCAACTTTAGGTTCAAATTTACAAAGCCCTATTAATTTACATCAATTAAGTGCTACAAATTTATCAACTAGTAATAATCAAAACAATGGTATAAATTCAAATAATTGTTCTAAAGATTTAAATGGAAAGCATCAAAATAATTCAAACCTTCTACGTTCTTCTTCATTAAATAACCAGTCAAATTGTTTAGCTCCATCTTTACTTGATTACTTTCCTAGTGTTGGTAATGATGGTTTAAGGTTAACTTGGTGCCACGCAGTTAATAGCCGTGCAAGATTAAATCATGTTTTAACTAGTAAGTTTTTTATTCATAACTTTAACTTTCAGTTTCATAAAAAAAAATTTTTTTAATAATAGGTGATGTATCAATGATTCAAGCTGATGTAACTTTAGCAGATAATAGTAGATATCCAATACCTATTATGGCTCAACCACCTTTAAACATGAGTGATTTAACACTTGAAGATTTGCTTTTACAATTAATTCATTGTGAAAGTGGTAAAGGTGTTAAATTTGATTTTAAAACTACACGTGTTGTTGAGCCTGCATTTAGAGTTTTAGCAAGACATGCAGATTATTTGAAAGCTCCTTTAATTTTAAACGCTGATATTTTAGCTGGTGATAATACGCAAAATGCACAGCCTGTTGATGCTTGGACTTTTTTGATGCTATGTAGAACACGTTTCCCAAAATCTATTATCTCAATGGGCTGGTGTGTAAATATTGACAAAAATTCAATAGAAACTGGTTATTCAAGGACTATGGTTGATCAAATGTTATCAATTGTAAAAGAGTATTCTTTATTACAGCCAATAACATTTCCTGTAAACGCAGCTCTTGTTAAAAATTCAATTAGTGAATTACAAAGACTTTTATTTCAGGTAAAAAATTTTTTATAAAAGAACCATAAAACTAAATTTAATTATTTCAAAGGTGCCAAATAGTAGTTTAACCCTTTGGGCTAATCCTGGAGATCCAGTTACAATTGAAGATTTAATGCTTTATCGTAAAGCTTTTGTTCCAAGTCAATTATATTATGACTTACCAGAAGAATTTTTAAATTTATTTAGATTTCAAGTATACAAAAGATGAATTTTTTGAAACTCAAAGATTTTAGTCAAAATAAGTTTTATCGTATAAAAAAAAATTTTTTAAAAAGCTTTTATTCAAAAACTAGGAAATTAAATTCGTTATAAAACTTATAATCAAAATATAAAATAATTATCATAGATAGTTCAAAAAATGAATTTTAAAGTTCAAAATTAAACAAAAATCAAGGTTTTTAAAGCTTTTTTTTCAAAAAAAAAAGCTAACGTTTTATAAAGAATGATAAACTTCAGTTTTTGAAGACCATTATAGTTAAATCTTTATTTTTAAGAAATTAACAACTAATTAGATAAAAAAAATTTGTTATTAATTTCAAATTTTATTTAGTTTTAAAATAGATACTCTATTTGACTAAAATCAAAAATCAAATCAAAATGATTTATTCAAAAATTAATCATTATTTTAAATATATTTTTCATGTTAAGAATTGAGTTTTGTAATTTCATTTCATATCAAAATTCAGAAAAAAAATTTAAGTCATTTATCATTTGTTCATTTTAATTATAAAATCTTTTTTTAACAAAAAAAACCTAAAATTTTATATTTCAACAAATTTTTATAAGATGTAAAAAATTTATATATTTAAAGTTTAAGTATTAATGAAAAAAAGAAGACATTTGTCAAAAAAAATCAAAACTAATTTTTGTTTATATATTAAGTTCATATTAATTGACAGCTGGCTGTTAATATTTTAGATTTTTTTAATCAATAAATATTTTTTTGATCCAATTTATTCTTAAATTATATTCAATTAAGTTTTTTCTTTATTTAAATTTGAGGAAGAGTTTTAAAAAAAGTTTTCTAAAATTTTAATGATTTCAAAATGAGTGATGAAAAGATAGGAAAAGTTCTTAAAAAAATAATTATGAAGTTAAAGAAGTTTTCTATAATTATTTAAAAATTGAGAAGTTTTTTAAGTTACATAAAATTTTCATAAAAGATGTTTGTTAAGTTTGAAATAATTTAATGAACTTTAAATGATGTTTATTAGAAAAAATTATTTTTTGAAAAGATATTTGAACCTATTTTCAGTTAAAAATTAAGTAAAATGGTTTCACTGAAGTTTTATACAAAACTTATATAAATTATATTTAAATAGATATTTTCAAAAATTGAATAAGCTGTTTTGTGAAATTTTCATGCAAAATAAGTTCTGATACTTTAAAGCTTTCAAAAATGTCAATTCAAGACGCTGGATAAAGTTTTTAAAGTTTAAAACTTTTACATTTAAAAAAACCGCAAAAAAAAATTTTTTTGTTAGTAAATAGTAACTAAGTTACATTTTCCCTCTTAAAATATTTTTCAAATAAATTTATTTCCTAGTTATAAAAGAATAAATGAAAATTTTTTTAATAATGGATGAAGAAGATTTTGATATTTATGGTGATTTAGATAATTTTGAAAGTTTTGATAATACAAAAAAAAGAAAACAAGAATTCGAAATAAATCAATCTTCAAACAAATTCATTAAAAAAAATATAAATTATGAAAAGAGAGAAAACTCATTTAACAAAAGTAATGATTCAAGTTATTATAAATCAAAGCACAGTGATAATTATAAAAACGAAGAAAGTTTCAAAGAGAAGTTTGTTTCAACCTATTCAGAATCTGTTAATTTAAATAAACATAAAAATTATCATTCAAGTTCAGAAAAACATAGAAATTCAAATAGTGATAGAAATAATTCTAAACTTAAATATGAAAAAGAGACAAACACAAAAGAAAATTATAATCATTACAAAGAAAAAAAAGAAAAAGCTTATTTAGAAAAAAATTCTGAGAAAGAAAAAAAAGAAAGTTCTAAATTAGAAAACTCTAGACACTCTAAATCTAGTTTTCATAAAACTAATTTCAAAGAAACAAATTATGAAACAAAAAAAAAGATGAACGAATCAACCGATAAAAATTATAAAAATGTAGATTTAAATGAGCTAGTATTATTAGAAGATAAATATTATAATTTAGAAAAAAATTATTTAGAGTTAAAGAGTTTAAATGAAAATTATTTAAAGAAAAACAATGAACTAGAAAAAAAAGTTGATATTCTAAAAAACAATATATCTTCTTTATATAAAACAGCTAAAGCTGAAATTGATCGTAAAAATTGTCAAATAAAAGAATTACAAAGTCAAGTAGATAATTTAATATTTAGAAGAAATAAAAGAATAGATGAAAGTCGATAATTTTTTTTTTAGTTTGTAAATATAGTTAATTCAAATTTTAAGTTATAAAAAATATATCCTTTATTGTTGAATACTTGTAAAGTTTTCTGTAAATTTTTTATGTTTGAAAATTGAAAAATTTTTAAAACTCGAATGAATAAAATAGTTAAATTTTTATAATAGTTTTAATATGATATTTGGTTTGTAAATTATTAAAACTATAATTTGTGTAAATATTTTTTTAAAACTTTATGGATGAAGACAAAAACTTTAATAAATCATCTTCATTAAAAAATGATAATTCTTTGTCTAAAAGAATATCTTTGTTATCAGAAGAAAGTTCGAATTCAGAATCAAATGATGTTTCTACACAAAAAAATATAAATGATAATGATTTTAAAGAATTCACAACAATTGATTTAGCTTGTGACGATGATCAAACAATTTTTTTACATTCATCTTTTTTTAAATCTAAAGAATCGTCAGACTTAACTAATTCAAATCAATCATTACCAGCTCTTAATTGGATAAATCAAAGAAAAAACTGTCAAAAATTATTTATTGAAAATTATAATTTTTCAGAGTGTGTGAATAAAAAAACATCTTTTAATTGGCAATTTTACAATAGTCGAAATACAGTTTTAAAAAATTTAAAAAATGAACAAAAATTTGTTGATTTAAAACTAATTGCTGATGATAATTACTACGAATATGTTCATTCAGCAGTATTCTCTATTTTAGGTGAAAAAATTTCGTCATATATTTTTTCATTTGTTGAAGATTCAAATTACAATGACAAAATTAAAAACGTTTTTTTAAAAGGGATTTCTGGTCCTGTTTTAAAAATTTTAATTGATTGTGCTTATACTGGTCATTTTAAAACAGATAATAAAAATATTGTTTGGAGTGTAATTGATGTTGCAGAAAAATATGAAATTAAAGAAATTTCTGATGCTTGTTGTACATTTTTTATATATCAACTTAATATTGATAATTGTATTACTTTACTTCATTTAGGTATTAAATTTAAACATAAATTAAGAACAGCAGCATGGAATTTTATTCGTATAAAATTTGATAAAATTGTAAATGAGTGTGCTGATTTTACAAAACTATCTTTAGAAGAATTAATAAATTTACTAAGAGACGATCATTTGAATACAATTTCAGATGAAATAATTGTTTGGCAAGGTATTTATAGATGGGTTTTAGCTGACTTAATTGGTAGAAGTGACTACTTATTTATACTACTTCAGTATTTAAGATTTGGACGTTTACCTTTAAATTATCTTGAAGAGGTAATTTTAAAAGAACCACTTTTAGTTCAAATAGAAAATGGTTTTTTTATAAATAATTTTAACAAAGTGAATTTAAAAAACGAAGACATAAATTTAAAAAGTATAGATGAGAATTCAAAAGATTCGAAAAAAAATTTAAAAAAAAAAAACTTAACAGACTTAAATATATCGAATATATCTAGCTGTATAAATTTAATTAAAAAAATGATCATTATTAGAAAAAATAAATATAATTTGTATAAATTAGATAACAAAAATTTACTTGTTGATTCTGATCCTTATTTTGTGAAACCTAGAATTCCAGCAGAAATTATTTTTGTGTTTGGAGGTTGGAAAAAAAACAATATAACTACAACAGTAGAAACTTATGATATTAGAACAAATACATGGTTCGAATTTAATATACCAGTTGAGCATGCAAGAGCACATCATGGAACTGAAGTATTACACGGCTTAATTTATTTAATTGGAGGTAGAAAAAAAAAAACTACCTTATCTTCAATGCACTGTTTTAATCCTAATAACGGTAGAAATTGTTTTTTAATTTAATTTTTTTTACAAAAATATTTTATTGTTTTCAAGGTAAATGGTATGAAAGAGCTAATATGTATGATAAAAGATGTTATGTCAGTACTGCGATTTTAGATAATTTTATTTATGCAATGGGAGGTTATACTGGTGAAAAACGTTTAAAAACTGTTGAAAAATATGATTATAAATCAAATCAGTGGACAAAAATTAAACCTATGAATATTTCTAGATCAGATGCTAGTGCTACAGTTTATAACAATAAAATTTACATTGCAGGAGGTTTACACGAAGTATGAACTATATTATTTTATTTTCTAATCTTTATTTTTTATCTATAAATAATTTTTTTTTAATTAAGGTTGTTCATAATTCAGTTGAGTTTTTTAATCCAGTAGATAATACATGGAACTTAATTGAACCAATGTATTATTCACGTAATTCTTTATGTTTAATTCTTTATAATGGATATTTATATGCACTTGGAGGGATGAATGGTACAAACAAATTAGATAGTGTTGAACGATATAATTTTAAAACTAATTCATGGGCAAGATCAAAACCTTTGAATCAACCTAGATCTACATTTAAAGCATGTGTTTTAGAAAATAAATTATATATATTAGGAGGTAGTTACAGAGATTGCCAGACAAATTCTGTTGAATGTTTTGATTATAAAACTAATAGTTGGACTGAAGTTGAGAGTTTAAAAAAAAATAGAACTGGATTTAGTCTTTGTGTATATAAGTCATTAACTGTTTCAAAAAAATTATCTTACAATTCTTTTGCAAATAAACAGTTAAATGAAAATAAAAAGAAAGTTTTGAGAAATGATGATTCAAAAAGTAATTGTTTTAAAAATATTAATTCATCTTTTGAAATAAAGAATAAAAGTTTTTTATTTTCAAAAACTATTTTTGATTCAACTTCATCAAAATTACTAAAAGATCAATTCAACATTTTTAATTCAAAAAGGCAAAACTCATTTTGTAACATAAATGACCAAAGAGTTTCTAATTTCATAAGTGATAATTTAACAACTTTATTTAGAAACGAAACAGAAAATTTAAAAACAAATAGAAATTTTTTTAAATTAAACAGTTTATTTATAAATAAATCAAGTATTTCATTACCGAAAGAATTCAAAAATTTTAAAATTAGTTCATCAATGCCTACATTAAAATTTAAAAATATAAATAAACAAAATACATTTAAAATTAATTCAAATGATTCTGATCAAGAATTATTGAATAACAAAAATCAAAAAAGTTAAAATAATCAAATTACAAATTTTAATTTAAACAACTTAATTGACCAATTTTCAAAAAACTTAATGTTTATGGAAATTTCAAATTTATTTACTTTTAAATTTTTCTAAGTTAATTTATTATATCAAATTATATTACAAAAAAAGGTTTTAATTTAATGCGCATGTTTTTTATAAATTAAAGTTCAAATTTTATTTTCCTTTGAAATTAAGATTTTTATTAAGATTAAGATTTATTTTAAAGGGAGGGTTTTTTTTACAACCATTGTGAAATTTCTTTTCAATCATTAAATTTCTATTAACAGATTTGTTAATCTTGTAAAAACTTCTTTTTTTATATTCTCTTAATTAAAATTTTCTTTATTTTAATTAAAACTTTATTTTAGCTAAACTTATTTAAAACCCATAGTTTTTATTTCAATTTTTTAAAACATTCTTATAAAGTTAATAATCTATAAGCTTCTTTTGAAAAAGTTTGTGATTAATTGATGGTCCCTAATACTGGGCGCGGTGTTGTAAAATTAAAATAAAAAAAGAAAATACTTCAACAAATTTTTTCAACGAAAATTTGTCATTTCTGTTTTTTGAGTTGCCTTGTTAATGTTTGTTATTTAAAGCAAAATTTAGTTACAGTCAACAAATTATAAATTGTTTTTATTTATTAAAATGAGAGAATATAAAATAGTTGTTTTAGGGAGCGGTGGTGTAGGTAAATCCGCTTTAACCGTGCAATTTGTTCAAGGTATATTTGTTGAAAAATATGATCCAACAATTGAGGATTCATATCGTAAACAATTAGAAGTAGATGGTCAACAATGTATGCTTGAAATCTTAGATACAGCTGGTACTGAACAATTTACAGCAATGAGAGATTTGTATATGAAAAATGGACAAGGTTTTGTTTTAGTTTATTCAATTACCGCTCAATCTACATTTAATGATTTACAAGATTTGAAAGAACAAATTTTACGTGTCAAAGATACAGATGATGTGCCTATGATAGTTGTAGGTAACAAATGTGATTTAGAAGAAGAGCGAGTAGTAGGTAAAGATCAAGGTGCCAATTTAGCTAGATCATTTAATAATTGTGCTTTTATGGAATCATCTGCTAAAGCAAAAATAAATGTTAATGAGGTATGTAATTTTCACTGAAATTTGAAAATATTTTTTTTGAATAATTTAAAACAAACTTTAATTAAAAATTTCTTAAATAATCTATGATTAAGTTAAAACAGAAGTTTTAAAATGTCAATATAAATTTTTGAATTAAAAACATATTTTGATTTATTGTTTAACAATGATAAACAGTTTTGTGAATTGATTAGACATTTTCAAATTTTTTTAGTTATTATGACTAAATTGTTTTTTAAATTCAGATAAAAGTAAATCTAGTATTTTAACAGTAAAATTTATCTTAATTTTAGTTAGAAATAGCATTTTAAAGGTTTTTTTATAATTTAAGTTCACCTTGATTTAATGATTATAAAATAGTTTTTATAACATTTAAAAATTCTTCAGACTAAATTAATTCAATAATTAAAAAATATTTTAAATAGTTCGATGATCTTTTTTTAATTAAAATTTTATTTACATTGAAAAGCTGAATAGCTTTTTATAAAAATATTCTTATTAATTTTTTTTTTTTTAGATTTTTTTTGACCTTGTAAGACAAATTAACAGAAAAAATCCAGAGAAAAAACCAAAACAATCAAAAAAGTTGAGATGTAATCTGTTATAAAGAGCAACATGTAAATAAATACTTAATAAGTTATAAAATTGAATAGAAAAAAAAAATAATCAAAAGCAACTTTCTTTACCTGTATTTCAATTAAGATTGCCAATTTACTTATTAAATATTATTTCTAATTTTATTTTCCATCTTCAATTAAACATTTGAACAGTGGTCGTTTTTTTTTTATTATTTTATTATACAGATTTGATATTATCAAGAATTAGCCAATGTATTTATTTATAAAAATTCCCGTTTTAAAGCCAATTTTAACCTAGGTTAATCATTTATTTATTTTCAAATTTGTTCTTTAAGATCGTAGGCGAATTCATTTGACATTTTCTTAATTTTCAAAAATTTTTTTTATAAATGAAATCAAAGAAGCTTTTAAAAATTTATCAAAAATCAAAGAAATTTTATTCTAAAGAATAATTTCTTTTAATTAAATTTTTATATTTAAAACAACATTTAAAATTTATCTAAATTTCAAAATTATGAATCATTTAATCATAACTTGATTAATTTAAAAAAGTTTTAAATCTAAGAAATCAATGTATAAATTAGTTGAAGCTTGTAGTTAATTATATCAATTTTTATAAGTTTAATCAAGATTATCAATAAAAGACCATAAGTTTTTTAAATTTACTAAAATTAATCCACGTAAAAAATATGTTTTTTTTAATTTGTTTTTATTTATTAGTGTAAACAAATATTTTTATCATTTAAACTTAATTTAGAAATATTTATGAAGCGTTATTCTATAATTTTATTTCTGTTATAAGGTTCTGAAAGATTTGTTTATAAATTTAAAAAAAAAACCTTCAGAAGTTTTTATGACAAAAGTTTTTTTACGTTAAGTTAATTTGTTGAAACATGACTCATTATACACTGTAATTCATTCAATTTTTATGTTAAATAAATTTTTTTTTAGAAATCACGCAGATCAACAAAAAAAAAGTTATTTTTTATTTTTGTAATTAATTGATGTTTAAATATGTAATAAGGTTTGCCTTTTTTATAACCTTTTTAAAATAAGAATATTTCCTGTTTTAAAACTCACTTTCAATATCACTATTCAATACTTGCAATTGTCTATCTTAAATTAAGTTTATTTTTTTTTTTGAAAAAAAATTGATTTTCACTTTAAAACTTTATAAAAAAGTTTATATGTAAATGTATAACTTGTGTTAATTATTTTCAATATTACATGAAACATTCTTTTTGTTATTAAAAAAAATAATTTCATTTTTGTATAACAAGTCAAGATAATTTTCCAATAGTTTCTTCATGAAAACTTAGAATTATTTTTAAATTTAAAATCAAAAATTATTCAAGAGCTTCTATTTAGGCCTAAAATGTTTATCTAAAAATTAATTTGATCAAATTTAAATAATTTTGCCAAAAACTTAATTTTATTAAACATTTCAAACTATCATTTTAATTTTGAAAACCCAATATCAATCATAAATTTTTTTTAGAAAATAAAATTTTTATTCAAATTCAACAAATTATTGTTCATGAAAAAATTATTCTGTTTTATTTCAGAGCCAATTTTCCAAGATAGTTCATTAACTTTTTTAATTATTCAATAATGTGATAACTTTTCTCTTATATTTGTGTTTTAAATTTGTAATCAGATCTAAATTATAAAAAAGATTTTTGAAAATGACTAATTTAAATTTCTTAATTATATCAATTATACTTGAATATTTACAATAAATTTTTTTGAATTTAAATTTTATACATATTTACTGTTTTTACTTGATTAGTTTTTAGATAAAGTATATAGTTTATCCTTGTTATTTTCAAAATATTTTTTTAAAAAGCATCTTTTAAGCAACACATTCAACATCATTTTTTAAAGTAGTTGCATGCAAACTTTTCAAGAAATTATATGATTTATCTGACATGTTCAACTCTGGTACAACTCTTCTCAAATCAAATGGATTACCATCAAGAAGAGATAAACCACTTATTGTTAAATAAGTATGCAAAACATCTGAAAAAAAAGTTAAAGTTTTGAGTTTAAATAAACAAAAACAAAATTATTTTACCTGGTGAACAGTCATTTTGCTTACAAAATCCACCAATATCTTTATCTTGATTAATTAGACAAAATTCTATTAAGCGATCATGATTAATTAAATGATGTTTGTTTAAAATTGCCAAGGTTGCTCCAACCCAAAAAGTATAACATGTATCAGAAACTTTATTAGGTCTACCTTCAAAACCTAAATCTTGTTTTCTTAAGCACCATCTAACTAATTTTTCTTGTTTTTCAACTGTTAAATAATTATCTAATTCTCCTGCTAATTTTAAAGAAGCTACAGCACAAAATGTAGAACCTCCATGAGCTTCATTACCTACGTTTTGACTAAATGCACCTTCATATGTCTTAAATAAAATTAAAAATTATAATACAAACTTAAGTTTTCAAGTTTTTTACTCACTAAGCATCTCATAATGAATTCAACCATTTTTTGTTTATTTATTGTTGACCAATCATTTAATATATGACAAATTGCAGCAGCACAGTAAATAAATCTCATATCATTTTCCCCATCAGGAGATGACAAAAAACTTCCATTTTTTAGTTGATAAGTAGACAACCCTTTTAATATAGATTTTTTATTTAATCTTTTAAGATCATCTCCACAAATAATTAAAGAATTAATTGCACAATACGTCAAAGCCAAATGATTCAAATTGTAATCATTATTTATACCACTAGTGAAAGAAGATAAAAAACCCCATTTTCCAATTTGGTCTTCTGAAGTTTCTTTAAAATATTTCTTGTAAACTTTCTAAGAAAATTGAAAAAAATATATTTACCTAGTTGATAAGAATAAATAGTTTTGATAAGTTTCTTTTTAGACCATTTTTTAATTTTTTTAAATCCTTTAAGTATATCAAAAGAAGAAACAATGAAATAAACTAATGTCATTCTGTTGAACAAGTTAAACTTTATTTAAAAAAATATTATTAAATAGTATAAAATTTACCTTGATGAATCTAAAAATATTGTTTCTTCATTCAAACCATAATAAATAAATGCATTCATAAAATTGATATGTTTAGTTTTACTAAATGTTGTAGCCATATTTCTAAAATTTTATCAAAAAATTTCAATTAAAAAATAAATCAATTTAGAAAAAAATATTTGAAAGATGCAAATGTTTTCTTTTTTTATTAGCATGCGCATTATATTCTGTTTTTTGAATTAGTTTTTATTCAAGTCCAGCCAAATTCAAAATTTTTTTCAAATTTTTTTGAAAAAGCAGAAAAATTTTATTGAAATTAAAAGTTGAATAAAATTAAAAAAATTAAAAAAAATCAAAAGCGAAATTTTTTTAAAGAACAAAATACTTACATATTATAAAAAAGATTTAAATTAAAAAGTTTTTTTTTTAAAGAACAAAATTTATTTAAGTTTAATCAAAAAAATTTACAAAAATATAAGTTTGTTTCAATATTAACTTCTACAGTAATTGAGTTAAAACTTCAATATTTTAAAATTTGAATATTTTTTTTAAAAATATGTTTAACCTCAAAAGAAAATATTTTTTTTGATAAAATTTCGAGTAAAACAAAAAAATCTCTTAAACTAATATCAAGCCAAAATAATAAAACACTACTAATTTGTAATACTTGTTCATAAAAACTAAATTTAGGTTCTTCTATAACTATTACATCTATCAATGAAGGTTTTAATTGTACTTTGAATAAGTTTTTTTTTTTTTTAATTTGAGTTAAAACTACATTACGATACTTTATATGACAAGTTTCATTAAGCTTAAAATCCCAGTTAGCTGGTTGTTTAATTTTATAAATTGCATCATAAAAAATATCATCACGGATAGTATAATTAAAAGAACCAATTGTTAATGGTATAAGTTTTGTAGCAATTTTAAAATTTTTGTTCCTTCTTAATTCTAAACGTGTATAATCAATAATTCTTTTGTTTTTAATGCCCAAATTACTAAAACAAAACAATAAATTTTTATGTAAAGGTATTGAATAAACTGATACATATTTGATTGAATTGTAGCTACTAGATGGTATAAAAATTTTATTTTCAATGTTAAAATTGTTTAATGGATAAAACAAAAACTCAAATTCATAATTTGAAGAACCAATTTCAAATATCAAATCATTACTTTTTAAAATATAATCAAGTTTAAAATTTTTAAAAGAGAAATTTTGTTTGAACTCGAAACATTTGTACTCAAAATAAAAAAAAGTTTTAATTTTCAAGTTTTTGAAACTAAAATTTATTGAACTGTTTTCTAAATTATTGATAAAACTTTGATCAAGTTTAACTAAATTAGACTCATCATTTAAAAATTTTATATACTTTATTAGTTGAGATAGTTTTTTTGTTTTTTCCAATAAATCAAAACCGCTATATTCGTTTCTTGAAAAAAAGTTTTTGTCTAAATTTATTTTTTTTAAATCAAAACAAATTGATACTAATGGTGGAAAAATATAATTAGTGGGTTGATAATAAGTTGTTGTTATGAATTTATTTTGTACTGTTAATTCAATAATGTAATATGAATGCCAAAAAAAGCCAACAATTAAAATTGTGTAAATTAAAAAAATTGTCTTCTTCAAACTTAAAAAATTTAATAAAACTTTTTGCAAAAAATTATTAACTGTTTTGAATGAAAAACCTAACCATAAAGAATAAATACCAATTAAATAAATAATCAAACTAATAAATTCAGTTTTATCAAAATGATATATTAAAACTTTATCAAAGTATAATGAAATTTTCAAGTCTTTATCTTCTTTAATTCTACTGTTAACATCATAATAATTCAATCTATCACAATCAATTAATAAAAACTTTTGCTCACATTTTTTTAAAATTTTCAATCTTCTTTTATCGAATAAATTATTTGTATCAAGAAATAACTCATCCATAGTTTTATTCAATATTTTAGGCCAATGACTACTTAAAACAAAATTTGTATTAAATGGTACTTTTTTTGTTTCTTTAAAATAATTTTTAATTAAACACTTTTCAATACAATTAACTTGATCATCACAATTATATTTATCTTCATAATTTAAACATTTAATTCCTAAAGAACTAGGAGCTTGAGATTCATGAAAAACTCTAAATATACTTTCATAATAATATGCTTGACTTAAATAATTTGGAATAGTTTTAAAGCGAGTTATATAAAAACGATCAAAAAATTCACTTGTTTTTATATGTAAATAAATTTCACTTTGAACAAATTTTTTTATTTTATTTTTTGTTTTAGGAAAAAAATCAGACGTCTGTAAATCAATTCTAAAACAATATCTACCTTTACGTAAAAATATTTTTGTTGTATTAATTAATGTATTGACATATTTATATTTGTTACTAATTTGAACTTGAAGTAAAAATAATTTCTGAACATTTTTTTGATTGATTATGTCTAAGATTTTTTTTAATGATATTTTACTTATTGGTTCTTTATAAGAAGAATTGAAATTTTCATTATGAAATAAATCTAATTTGAAATTATAAAAATTAGTATAGTTTTTTAAAAAATCATTAAAACATAAGCTGATGGATATATTTGGTGTTATTTGATTTAAATCCATTTTTAATGCAGTTGCCGTTTTATATTGTTTATACTCTAAAATAATTTCCATTGATTGTATACAACTAAATAAAATAGATATGAAAAATAATGAGTAATCTAAATTAATTTCATTTTTTTTTTTTTCAAAAACTTTTGGTATCAAATTTTTGATTAAAAATTTAAAACTAAAAAAACTTATACCAAAAATAAGTGATAAAGCATTACAAATATAAATTAAAAATACTTTAAAAGTAACAACATTATTAAATCTAAATAAAACGATTTTACTTGCTTGATGAAATAAAATCCAATTTTTGAACATAAATGCTCTTTGAAAACTAGGTATTAATTTACAATTTGATGTTGTTTTTTCAATTTTAAAATGACTTGTGAACCAATTATCAAAATTACATTGTTTTTTACATTTATTGTTGAATATAGTTAAATTAAATTTATTTTTCGACAAACTTGGACTTGTTATTCTATAATTTGGTTCATTTTTACGATAATAAAAATAAAAATAAGTTAAATTAAATTTTTTGAAACATGTTTCTAAACAATCACGTTTACTTTGAAAAGGATTTTCTTTTTTATCAAAATTAAGTGTTTCAGATTTTAAAACTTTATTAAGTTCTAATTCATATAGAAATGTAACGTTTTTTGTAGAGAAATCATTTGAAAATATTCTTAAATTAATTGAATTTGGAATGAATTTAAGTTCATGAACAAAAAGAAAAAATTTTTTTTTTGGGATTGAATTTATTTTAAAA